>KE159189.1:27497-53490 GCA_000411055.1 Leavenworthia alabamica | reverse complement strand
CGAGAACGGCGGCTAAGTATACCGGAGCTCCGGCACCAACACGTTCGGCGTACTTGCCGTTCTTCAGAAAACGAGCGATACGACCTACCGGAAACTGAAGACCAGCCTTGCTGCTTCTCGATGTCGACTTCTTAGCGACGCTAGATCCAAGAGTTTTTCCACGACCAACCATTTTAGATTTTGGAAGAGATACAATTGTATGAAACTTCAAAAACGAAAATTATTCAGTTTATGTTAAAAGCTCTCGGCCTCTCGGATATATATAGTGGTAGAGACAGTTGAGTGATTTATCGTCCAATAATAAACAATCATGCGGATCGATGTTACTACCGTTGGATAAGGTTATGATCGACGGTATATAATCTACACTCTTGAATCCACTTTAACAGTTGAATTGACCGGAATACCCTTCTGAACTCGGTCAGTGTGACGTTATTTTACAATCTGGTTCCATGGCCCAATGGATAAAAACAACCAAAATAAAATAGAATTGGGTGTTGGTTTGCTATGAACCGAACCAACACAAAATAGTTAACCAATTTTGGTTTTGCTATAGAAACAGAATCAATGGAACACAAATGACAAATCTGTTGTCTGCTTCCTCTCGTATTCTTAATCGGGAAGAACAGATTTATTAGAGACGTTCGTAAACAAAAAAAGGGCTTTACTAGCTTGTGTGTTATGAAACGTGGATTCTCTGAATCTCCATCTAGCTCTGCTCCTCCTCCTTCCAGATTCAAATCTAATCCCGAAGGTTTCGTTTCATAATCTGGATTCTTCGTTTTTTTCTTCTGTTGATTCGATTTGAGTTTCCTTTATATTTGTACCTAAGAGTTGCTTTTATTAGCCCGTTGGTTAAAGTTTCATTCTTTATTTGTTGAGTTCCTCTATGAGCTGTGTGTTTATTATCTGTCATGTTCAAGTTTTTAACTTGGTTCTTATGATTTTGTATTGCATCAAGTCAGTTACTTTAAGCATTAGTTTTGATATGATTATAAACCTTAAACTCAAATTTTTTTACCATCAGGTGATTCTCAGTTTCTAGAAGATGAAACCACTAAGAATTTTGCCAGGAAAGTTGCTGATCATTATAGTCGAAGAACAAACCAAACATTAGAAGAACGAGAAGCTAGTCCCATCATCCATTTGAAGAAACTTAACAATTGGGTTAGTCACTCACTTACTACTCATACTTATCTTCTCCTCATTTCTACTATAATGATATTCAAATTTGCGATTCTTACAAAACAGATTAAAAGTGTGTTGATTCAGCTCTATGCTCGTCCTGATGATGCTGTTCTTGACCTTGCCTGTGGGAAGGTTCTTGTCTTTGTTCATATCAATTTTTATTTCTCAAAAACTGTTTTCAAATGTATTGCTTTAACATCTACCAGGGTGGTGATTTGATCAAGTGGGATAAGGCAAAGATCGGTTACTATGTTGGTATCGATATTGCTGAAGGTTCGGTAAGTTTACTGACTTAATAAAATATGTATCTTTTTTTTCTTTTTGCATATGTTTTTAAGCTCTTTATCTGAGAAGTGCTTTGATGTTGTACTTGATAACAGATTGAAGATTGTCGCACACGTTATAATGGTGATGCAGATCATCATCAACGTCGTAAAAAGTTCAGTTTTCCATCCCGCTTATTATGTGGGGATTGTTTTGAGGTATAATGAGAAAAGTTCATTGACTAGTTTAGGAATCTTGTTTAAGACACGAATTCTTGATATGATATCATCAGATGCAGATATAATAAAACAAACTAAATTTTTCTTTTATTCAACGATTTGTGAATCCAGTTAGTTAAATTGCATATTAATGATTTCAGATTGAGCTAGACAAGATTCTTGAAGAGGATGCTCCTTTTGATATCTGCAGTTGCCAGGTTTCATATGTTTCAGTCATCTTCTTTTATGACCTCAAGATTTAAAATACTAGATTGAAACTACTGCGGCTTTTTAACAACTTGTGCCAATACTTGACATATTGAGTTTTGTTTTATGCAAGTGGTGTTTGTTGAAAGGATTCTAAAGTTACCAAGTTATTGTAAAACTTGTAGTTTGCTATGCATTACTCATGGACTACTGAGGCACGTGCGCGGCGAGCTTTGGCAAATGTTTCAGGTTTACTTCGTCCTGGAGGTGTTTTTATCGGAACAATGCCAGATGCTAATGTGATTATAAAAAAACTAAGAGAAGGTTTGTTCCCACAAGCTCGTATAAATGGTTTCTTCATTGCTGATAATTTAATTTCTGATCTTTTAAAGATTAGATTTGTGCTTTTGCCAATTATATTGTTCTTTCTTGCCTACTAAATACGCAGCTGAAGGTTTGGAGATTGGTAATAGTGTCTACTGGATTCGTTTTGGTGAAGAACATTCCCAAAAGGTAATAATTTTTCTTTGTTACTTTCTTAGCTTAATCTTCATGAATGTTTTGGTGAAGATGATTCTCATGTTATATGGCTCAGAGGTTCAAATCTAGCAACCCCTTTGGTATCGAATACGTGTTTCATCTTGAGGTACTTAATTCATATACAACTATATTCAGTTAATAACATAGACTACTGCAGAAACTTAAGCATTTAAAAAATGAAGCTTCTCCTATCATTTTTATGAAAAAAATGAAGAACATGTATTGTAGGATGCTGTCGATTGCCCTGAATGGATTGTGCCCTTTAACGTCTTCAAGGCTTTAGCAGAAGAGGTAACTTCAAAACCTTCTCATTGCCAACAAAACAAGACTAGTTTTTGTTTGTGAGTGTAACATTTTCCCATGAATTTTTCGATAGTATGATTTAGAGTTAGTATTTGTGAAGAACTCGCACGAGTTTGTTCATGAATATATGAAAAAGCCAGAGTTTATAGACCTCATGAGAAGACTTGGTGCATTAGGTGATGGAAACCAAGATCAGAGTAAGTCTTTGTTCGATTTTTTCGTTTGATTCAGATAGAAACATAACTAACTTGTCTAATATGTTTTTAAGGCACACTATCAGCTGATGAATGGGAAGCTGCATATCTATACCTCTCTTTTGTCTTGAGAAAGGTTTGTTCTTCTTTGAAACATGTTTTGGTTTCTTACTTTTTTCACCATGGTTACATGTATGTTTTAACTGGTTGATTGTACAGAGAGGAGAATCAGATGGAGCTCAAAGGAGAGGAGGAAGCAGGAAGAATGGGAAAATGAACTTATCGAAAGACGATGTTTTGTATATTGACAACTGAGGTGTAACAAGACTGTTCCTTCACATATCAAAGTGTCTCTCAACTGTTTTGGTATCACTTTGTTCTTTTATGTTTTTGGTTATTTGAATTGAGAGATTGGTTTGGCTTTAGAAAATTGGATCCCTTGACAAAGAATAAGTTAGTTGTTGTCTTGTTGAACACTGTGTAGGCTTTAACTGAATACAACATCAAGATGATGATGAACATCATAATCATCATGACATTATTCATGATTTTTTTATTATGATGAGTTCGTTTGTATAACATGGTACATGACTTTTGATTTGAACTTGAGAAATTGATAAAGACTAAAGATTTTTTACTCTGTGTTTTGATCTCACTCTTTCTACAATGTACTTTTTTGATCAAAAACAAAGTCGAGAGCATGTGACTTTGCTTGCTTCTTTTATTTGAAACTTTACTGGGCATAAATCCTAAATCCTATTTATGTGCTAGGATTATGGGTTAAATTCTTTCCGGTTTTGGTTCGGTTTTCGTTTCGGATTTCAGTTTTTCGCTTTATGCAAAATAAACTTTATTATATAAAAGATTTTTTGGTGTTTTTCGAATTTTTTTCGGTTTTTCGGATTTTTCCTCAGATTTTTGGGGTTTTTAGATTTTGTATTCGGGTTTTCGGTTTCTGTTTTGGATAAATATTTTTTACCAAGCCGAACCTAATTAAATCGGTTGGTGATCGGTTTTTAATTCGTAATTCGGTTATCCAAAAACCGACAAATCTGACCGAATCCGAATTGCTAGTACTACTTTTTGGTCTCATCATTTTAGATTTAAATCAATCGAAACCTCTGATTGAACTAGCGTGTTTCCTTTTAAAACACAAATTATTGTCTTGCAAATGATACCAATTCCGAATTTTGGAACCAACTCTCACACTATGAAGAAAACGAATCTAACACACAACAAAAACAAACATAGCAAAATTTAAGAAACCAAAACCCATAAATCAACTCACAAAGAAGACAACCAAATTCATCAAAACACAAAACCAAAAAGAACTTCTTAATAAACCCGAAGAACCAGACTTCTTCATCTTAATCCCTTTCTTATAAGCTTTAACACCATCACCATTAACTTCAACATCAGCACCAACCTCAACTCTATATCTCTTACTTCTCCAAACCAAAATCTTGAACCTAACTTGAGTCTTCAAATCCACCCTAAAAACCGCTGATCCATTAGGCAAAACCGCTCGTAAAACCGTTTGGTTATTTAACGGCAAAACCTGACCCCACTTCTTAGCTTTCTTCTTATGTCCTTGATAGAACTTAGTAACTGTATAGTTACTAATAGTTGTGTTGTTAGTGTTGGAGATAGTAAGATGAACATCGTCGTAGTAGATACCTTGGTCTTTGTTTGGATTATCACAACGAACCATGAAATTTAGAGTTGTGTTGACTTGTGAGTTTAAGGTTTTGTTGAGAGAAGGAATGTAAAAGTTTTGGATTGAGCATTTGGGTTTGTTGGGTTGGAGACTTAGCCATAAGAAAAGAGAAGTTAGACCAGCTGTGAAGATGAAGCTTAAGAAACAACTACAACAGTTTCTACCATCATGTTCTTGATCTTGATCCATTCTTTTTTTTTTTTTGGTTTTTGGTTTGTGTGAAGGATGAAGATATTATAGGCTTATAGCTTATTTGATTTAATGATTGGCTGATATTTTAAGTTGACTCTAAAGAGACAAGACGACTCAGTAAGGACATAAAAGAAAAAAAGAACTAAACATAACTAGAGATGTTCAATAACTGAAACTGAAGCTTATTCTATTTGTTTGTATATTTCTAGTAAAAAAATAATCAAACTTAAAACTCTTTAATTTTTTTAATATTAGAAAATTTATACTCGAAAATAGATATAAGATTTACACAAGAATTAAATTCATATTTTTAGAGAAAATATTATATTTCAAATGAATGTTTTATAGTTAAAATTTTGAGTTTCGGTGTAATTTTAAAACTCTATAATAAAAAATTTAAACACATATGAGGAGATACTATAAAAATCAATATATTTTTTTAGTAGTGCAAAACTCTATTTAATATCAATTTCTTGTAATGATATATAAATAATTAGAGGTTTAATTTCATAAAATAATAGAGGTAATAGTGTGGATCCGAAATGGCCTGGTCAAATTGATGGGCTCTCCTAAACCCTAATAAACAACACTAATCTATTCCAAAAGTACTTGTTTCTTTTTATATTGTATGACCCCAGATCAAGTCTTGAGCTCACCCACCAACCACCAAGGACTAATCAGTCTCTATATCCACTATGTTGTGTTTCTATATAAACCTTCTTTGGCAAATTCAATGTAGAAAAAAAAAAACTAAAATAATATAAGTAATTGTACCTATTTAAAAGAAAATCTATTAAATTGATATACTCTATATGTTGTTTTAACATTTTCATACTTATTAAGAAAACATTTATTTTTTTGTTTTATTCTTAATTAATTTTTATTTGATTTATTTCATTGATCAAAATATTAAATTAATGAAGACAAAATTAAAAATTTGTTGAAATATCTACACTGGAATATAATCAAACTATAATCCAAAATATTCTAGAATCTAAATAAATAAAACTAGAGTTTGTTTCAATTTGAAAATAATAAAAGCAGTTTTTAGTTAATAAACAAACACTAAACTCTATTCCAAAATTAGCAATAACCAAATAAAACCAAAGGCCCATATTAAGACATGTTCTTCTCCAACCATATTCTTTATTTTTTCAATATAGCTTTTGGACTTTTGATATCTTCAAAGGTTCTTCACACTAAACCTTTAACGTAATAAGACTTGGTTGATTCCTTGTTTCTTTGTTCTCCCGCTGCCTTGCGGTTCAAGGCGGCGAGGAAATTAAAACAGGGATGAAGAAACCTTGGGACACAAGCTATTCATTAAGTCTATTGATTTTGTTGTCATCAGTTGTTTTGCTATGCAACGGCCAAGATTATGGAATGGTGGGGGAAGATGGAGCAGGAGGAGGAGATGAGCCACCACCTGAGATGGCGAGTTGTAATGGTATTTTCATGAGCTATAGCTTTGGCAGCCGCGAAAGAGAGTACCCGCATGTCAAGAACGTGACCGCGCAATCGTGGGCGTTTAAAGCGACTGCGATGATTGTAAACGCGGGTAGAGAAGAGCTTAAGGGATGGCAAATGTTTATAGGGTTCCGTCACAAAGAGTTGATTGTTTCGGCGACTGGTGCGGCTCCTATGGAAGGTGATTATCCTTTAGATGCAAGCAATGNCAGATATCTACGAATATCGAAATCACCGGAACTCTTTTCGGGGTTTCAAAAGCCATCACGCCAATGCCAAGAACTATTAAGCTCACTAATGATGGTTGGGAATGTCCTGCTGCTAAAAGAAAAGGTTAGATTGTGAACGCAACACTAATAGTAAACTAAATCTTGCGTTTCACGGTTTCTTTTTTAAGACGTTAAATGTGAATGTGATTTACAAAACGGTGAGTTTTATCTTCTTTCGCAGGAGGTAATATGCATGTTTGTTGTAAGAGAAACCCTAAGTTCAAGAACAAGACTGGGCCAAAGACAAAGTTTGCTCCGAGAAGGTACGGTGATCTTAACATAGTCTACGATGTTCTGCAATCGTTTGACAGCAACTACTTAGCTCAAGTGACCATAGACAACGATAATCCAATCGGGCGTTTAGATCGTTGGAACCTAACTTGGGAATGGACAAGAGGAGAATTTATAAACACGATGAGAGGAGCTTATACTTATAAGAAAGATCCATCGGAATGTCTTTATAGCAAAGCTGGACAGTATTACAAAGACTTAGACTTCTCTCAGGTCATGAACTGTCAGAAGAAGCCTGCGATTTCCGATTTGCCTCCTGAGAAGAAGGAAGATAACGTGGCAGGCAAGTTACCTTTTTGTTGTAAAAATGGAACTCTTTTGCCGCCTAATATGGATCCATCAAAAGCTCGATCTATGTTTCAGTTACAGGTAAATCATCTCGTTCGTTTAACTATGTTACAAACCGGGAAAAAAAATTAGGGTTTTAATTGAAGGTTTTGTTTTCTCTCAATTAGGTTTTCAAGTTGCCTCCTGATCTAAATAGAACAGCCCTATACCCACCTCAGCAATGGAAAATAGACGGTGTTTTAAATCCGCAATATAAATGCGGACAACCGGTTAGGGTCGACCCGTCTCCATTCCCGGATCCAAGTGGTCTACCGGCTGTAACCTTCGCGATTGCCAGCTGGCAAGTAGTATGCAACATAACCAAACCTAAAGCTCAAGCTTCAAGATGTTGTGTCTCTTTCTCTGCCTTTTACAACAACTCTGCAGTTCCTTGCAACACTTGCGCTTGCGGATGTAGCGATATCGATACCGACACTTGCGATGCTCATCGTAACCCACTTCTACTCCCTCCGGACGCTCTTCTCGTACCATTCGAAAACCGAACCCTAAAGGCTAGAGCATGGGCTAAACAAAACCACATGTCAGTACCAAAGAAACTCCCATGTCCTGATAACTGTGGAGTCAGCATTAACTGGCACATTATCACGGATTACAAAAACGGTTGGACCGCAAGGTTAACTGTTTTCAACTGGAGAGGTTTTGCATTTGAAGATTGGTTTGTGGCGATTGATATGGGAAAGGCCGGTCCAGGATATGAAAACGTTTACTCATTTAACGGCACACGTGTTCCACCTAACAATCGAACCATTATGTTCCAAGGCTTACCTGGTATGAACTATCTTGTGGGTCAAGTTAACGGAACTAACCCAATTAGAGACCCTGCCGTGCCTGGAAAGCAACAATCTGTTATCTCCTTTACCAAGAAGAATATTAAAGGACTTAATATAGAAGAAGGAGATGGTTTCCCAACTAAGCTTTTCTTCAATGGAGAAGAATGTGCACTTCCAAAACATTTCCCTAAGAAGAGCTCAGGTCATAGACATGGTATCAGTGTCTTGATGTCTCTTGTTTTCGCAACAATCACGACTTTTGCACTAATGATGGATAACTAAACTTAGCATTGTTGATCAGTTTTTGATCGACTTCGAAAGATTGGTGTTTTTGATGATGTTTCTGAACAGAAGAAGGATCAAAAGAAGCAAATGTGGAAGTAGCTTTGTAATATGATTGATCTTAATGTGGAAAAATATTGTATTAATCCTATATAAGTATTCAATTGTATGTTGTTCTCTGGTGATCACAAAAACTCAGACTAGTGTTGGATATTTTTTTTGACATAAGAAGATCTTAGCCATTTAATTTTCATTCTTTAACATAAAATATAGAATCAAAGATTATGAAGCAAGTCACATGAGATTCCAAAACTGAAAACATTTATTGAAAGCATGCATTTATACTTTGCTTAGGATCTGAGAAAGACTATTAAAAAGCTTCTCTGCAACATTTTCTTCAAAAGTCTCTTCATCTTTATATAAACCCATTCATCCTTACATCATCTCATATCCAACTCTTTACTAAACTAAACCCAACATGATGCTTCGTAGGTTAAGTCTGGTATGTCTGTTCCTGATCATTAACAAAGCCTACGCTAGAGAGTTTATGGTCGGTGGTTCAAAAGGTTGGACCGTCCCTTCGGGTTCTCAAGTGTATAATCAGTGGGCAGAACAGAGCAGATTCCAAATCGGCGACTCTCTACGTAAGTTTTTTAACGCTGTAGTAATAACAAGAATCATAGTTTCTTTAACGTATGAGTGACACAAATGTATACAATGTTCAGTGTTCGTTTATCAACCAAACCAAGACTCAGTGCTCCAAGTCACAAGAGACGCTTACGACAGCTGCAACACGAACGCACCAACTGCTAAATTCATAGATGGCAAAACCTCCTTCAAGTTAACTAACTCTGGGCCATATTATTTCATTAGTGGAAACAAAGATAACTGTAACAAAAACGAGAAGCTTGTCGTCATCGTCATGGCTAACAGAAACAGCAACACCAACAACAACACTACAGTATCATCACCACCATCTCCAGCTCCCTCGGGAGAATCCGCTCCTTCTCCGATTGTCAACGGAACCGTTCACTTTCCTCCAGAATCTATGCCAACTCCGTCTCAAGAAACTCCAAAAAACGTAGCTTCATCTTCATCTTCCTTTGTCGCTGCTCTTCTTGTGGCTGCTCTAGCTTCTACTCTATTTATACACTAAGAAGTTTCTCTTTTGTCTTATGAGTCTTTTCCCTTTGTCTCTTCACCTAACTTTGTATCAATTGGTGTTTGTTGTTTGATTTTTACAACATTTGTTTCTCGTGTAAATGAATAAAGTTACAAACATAACCTATAGTTATCTAAACATAATCGCAATAACCGTAACCTTATCGTACCTAGACTAAACGTATATGGCTCAGATCTTAAAGTCTCCAAAATCGTATCGGACAAACGAAAAAGATAACCCTAGCTTATGTTACAAGTAATAATAATACTCCACCTAGTTTTGTGGGCTAATAATGGGCTTTTCTCACTTATTTTCTAATAGACGTTTGGGCTACTGCTTGTCTAAACGCAAAATGAGTATACATGATTTTCTTCTTCACTTGCAACGTATCATAATCTGACACTTGTCCACAAACAAGACATAACAGAACTCTAATTCCGTTAATTTAACACACCAGTCTAAGATTTTAATATTGAACCCCTCAGTTTCCTTTAATTTGCAAAATAACACCTCCCATTATTTTTTGTTTTGTTTTGTAAATCTCTTCGTTCTTTTATTTCAATCCTCTCCGCTCTCCGCCGAAGCAGTGTCGCAGTTCCGGCTGGTCAGGT
Organism: Leavenworthia alabamica; assembly: GCA_000411055.1. Lineage (NCBI taxonomy): Eukaryota > Viridiplantae > Streptophyta > Magnoliopsida > Brassicales > Brassicaceae > Leavenworthia > Leavenworthia alabamica. Next base: position 43,467 of record KE159189.1, on the reverse strand, counting down.
AATCTAGTTTCACGCTCTTCCTCTTACTTTTGAAATTAGTATTCGAAATCTGTAGCTCACGTTTTAGATTTTGGGCTTTTGCTCATCCTGTAGTTTCTATGCGTTCGGGAATTAAGGTTTAGGGTTCCGGGGAGCTTACATTCATTTTTCAGCTGTTGTTGAATCTTAGAAGAAGTATAGGCTAGTAGCTTACGTTTTCTGACATTTATCTCAATTTTGTGATGCTTCCAAAGGTAAAAAAGAAAGAGTTTAGCAATCTGTCTCCAAGAATGGCTCCTAGTTCTAGGTCTCCTTCACCACGAACGAAGAGACTGAGAAGAGTTCAAGATAATAAGGAGGTGAGGAGAAGTAGAGCGAATGAAGACGAGAGGCATAATGGTAGAGGAAAGGATAAGAGAAGCAGTAGGGAAGTAGAAAGAGATAGGGATAAAGAAGAAGGAAGAGATAAGGACAGAGATAGGGAGAGAAAAAGAGAAAAGACGAGGGACATAACTGATAGAGAAACTGGAGATAAGAAAAGATACTCAGGGAGAGAGGAAACTGAAGATAGGAAGAGACCTGGAACAGATGATGAGAGACATTCTAGAGGGAGACGTGAGAGGTCTACTTCACCGTTAGATAGGAGTCACAGGAGTAGGCACTCACCTGAAAGAGCTTCTGCCTCAAGGCATGATGAGGTAACTCTGCACCTTTCTTTGCTTTAGATATGTTCTCCATCTTGATTTTTTTTGTTAATTTCCACTTCTGCTTATTAGTATCCTTATTTAAAAGATAATGTAATTGAAATTGTTTAGCTCATGTGTATTCTAGTAAAGGTTAGCATCTATTGCTTCTTCACATAATTAATTGAATCCTTTAGTTTAGCTTGTCTACCGCCTGAGTCTATAAATAGAACTGCTGCCAGCCATTTTTTTGCTTAATGTGCTGCTAAATGACTTAAGATAGTGTCTTTATTTCCTTCAGCATGCCCAGTATCAATCTCTCAAATCTCTTTTCTATTAGTAAAACTCATTATATAGAGTATTGTTGCTTTTGCAGTTTTATTTTTACTTCTGTTATATTTTCTTGCATAGTAAGATCATCAGAAAACTTCTTAACACAAAATAGGTCTGAATTTGTCTACCAGTAACCACTTCAGCGTTTTCTGCAAGTGATAGATCTTTGTTATTTCTTCCGTCACTTTGATCGCCGTTTGTCTCTTTCAGGTATCTATTGCAAGAGGGGGTGGCGAGGAACTGTGAGTTTTCTTCTTATTAGATTAGTCTTTACAATTTTTCCAGAATTTTGTTTTACAGGTTACGAATTTTCTTTAACAGAAATGTCGAAGAAGATTCAATTGCGAGAATGAGAGCAGCCGAAGAGGCTCTGGCAGCAAAGAAAAAGGTATTATATCAAGCATCTATTCATTTTTAATTTCCAATGTTATTTTGAGCTCTCTTGGCTCATCCATCTATGGACGCTTCAAACCTGAGTTTGTTATATCTTGCAGGAAGAACCATCTTTTGAGCTATCAGGGAAACTTGCTGAAGAAACCAACAGATACAGAGGTGATATTTCTGATCTCGCATTTGGTTTAATAATATCAACTATTAGCAATGTTTGTGCTATAAACGTTCGCTATAGTGTCTTCATTGTTTGTGTGAATTGTGAAATATCTGCCTCTGTTTTCAGGGTCATACTTCACCTTATATGAATTTGTGTCTGTCATTGGGTAAAAGTTCTCATAGTTAATAAAACTTTTCATAGGTGAATTGTTAATAGCTATGAGACTAGAAGGTTCAATATATAAGCAGCAGATATTTTTTTGGTTACTAATTCTGTTTTCCTCCTAGGAATGGAGAGAGAGATTTATCGCATTAAATTTCGGTTAGGCATGCTTCCCTGACTGATTGAACTCCTTGCAGGCATCACACTCCTCTTCAGTGAGCCTCCAGAAGCTAGAAAACCCAGTGAACGATGGAGGCTCTATGTATTTAAGGACGGTGAACCGATGAATGGTGAGTCTTTCAATCCTCTCTCCATCTGTCATAATAGTGTTTCGTTTATCTTTTATGTTTTTTTCACTTAAGCTTGAAAACTGTGGTCATTGATGGTTGAGTATCCCGTTAATAGCAGTACTATCAATAGTAGAAAATTATTGCTTTTTGATGCACAGAATTTGTCAATCTAACTACAGCGATATTATTATATTATGTTTATGGCTGTAAGAGGAACAATAGCTTCATTGATATGATACTGTTGCAACTGTGGTTTCCTTTGTCATCCTCAGTTTGGTGACTATGTTTATTCAGATATAGTGATAGCATTTTGTTTCTCTTTTCCATTTTGCTTCGAATTCTTAATGCCCTGAATCAGTTTAATTGATGTATGATTTTGCGCATGTGAAATGTGTTGAATTGACAGACCCACTCTACCTTCATCGACAAAGCTGCTATCTCTTTGGACGGGAGAGAAGGATAGCAGATGTTCCTACTGATCATCCATCGTGTAGCAAGCAACATGCTGTTATTCAATACCGGTAGGGTTCTGACTTGTAGTTCTCCTATCAAATAGTAAAATTCATGACAGTAGATGTGCTTTTTCAGGGAAGTGGAGAAGGTAAAACCAGATGGTATGATGGGGAAGCAAGTGAGGTAAAAACATGTTTGCTCTTAAAAATTTGTAACTCTTCTGGTTTTAAGGTAAAACTCAATTTCCCATGATGTCAACTTACAGGCCTTACCTTATGGATCTTGGCAGCACCAATAAGACTTACATCAATGTAAACCGCTGAATTGTACTCTCCATTTTGTTTGCTTCTTTGTCATGATTAATTCAAACGCTTGTAATAAAACCTTGTGTTACTTTTTCTTTCTTTCCAGGAAAGTGCAATTGAGCCGCAACGATACTATGAGCTTTTTGAGAAAGATACCATAAAGTTTGGTAACAGCAGGTATACCTAATCTTTGCATGTTTGTGCACATTATTTTGGTTAAGTCAGAGTGCTATTTGGCAAAGGTCTTGACATATATTGTTCATTTGGTTGCAGCCGAGAGTATGTACTGTTGCACGAGAATTCTGCTGAGTGAATGAATGAAATCAAAGTAAGAGCAGCAACGAGTATAGATAGTTGAGTTTCTCAAGGATTTAAGAGATGCTTGAGCAGCTAACAGCTTCATGTGTGTTTTTTCTATTGTTCTGATGACAGTCTCAGTTTGATAACAACTGATGATGAATTACTGGTAAGGGAACAAGGTTTAACTTTTTTTTTGGGTATAAGATCAATCTCTACTTTAAAAGTTGCAGCTCCCTGAGGCTTTGGACCAAACTTAATGTAAAAACATGGAGACACTGAACTAGAGGTGCCAATACAGACATGAGACATCAGTTTCTTTGTAAGTAAAACACAGTGACCTTTTGAAAACTGTCATTGTCAAAAGCCTTTTGAGTGAGGAAACAAAGGATCAAGAAAAAAAACTTAAAATCTTCTTTTTTTTTGGGATTTTTTTTATTCATCTTTGTGAATTCGAATAGTCACAAATCTCCTAAAACCGATCATTAAATTTACAAATTAACAAAAAAAAATTGCTCAAGGTTTGGATTTTTCGTCTTCTTCTACTACAGTTTGACCATCTTCTTCGGTTTTTGTCACGGCTAAGTACTCAAGCGCAGAGACTACATCACTCATCACTGGTCTTGTTTCTGCTTCTTCTTGAAGACACATTGCTGCAACTGCAAGCGCTTGATACAATCCTTTTGTCGGATAATTTCCTTCAAGCAACGGATCCGCCATTAACGTAAACTTTCTCTTATCTTTAAACAATGGACTCGCCTGCACATTTTAACAAAACCATACTTAAGATAAACTAATCAATGGTTAGATCTTAAATGACTAATTGTTTTTATTATTATTATTATTACCCAAGTGACTAAGTTCTGTTCTTCAGTTGGTTTTGTTGTATCAATGACTCTTCTTCCTGTGATCATTTCCAAGAACACAACTCCAAAGCTATACACATCGGATTTCGCAGTTAACTGTCCTGTAAGAGCATACTCTGGTGCACAATAACCATATGTTCCCATCACTCTCGTTGATACATGAGTCTCCCCACCGGTCGGACCAACCTTAGCTAAACCAAAATCTGAAAGCTTAGGGTTGAATTCTTCATCAAGTAAGATATTAGAAGCTTTGAAATCTCTATAGATAACTGGAGGATCAGCTGTTTCATGTAGATACTCAAGTCCTCTCGCTGCGCCTGATGCGATTTTCATCCTTGTGTCCCAATCCAATGGCTTCTTCTTGTTCCTCCCCAAATCTTAAGTAATAAAAAAGGTAAACATTAGAATGATTTGATATCAAGAAAGCATGTAGTTATGGTGTTTAGATAATATGTTTACCAAGAAGATGATCTTCTAAAGATCCATTTGGCATATATTCATAAACAAGAATCCGTTGTTCACCATCTGCGCAATATCCAACTAAATTTACAAGGTTTTCATGATGTAAAAGACTCAACATCATGACTTCAACAAGAAACTCTCTGTTCCCTTGGTAACCATTCCTGTCTAGCTGCTTAACCGCAACAGCCTAAACAAAACAAGTATCTGAATCAAACCACTTTTACAGAATTTAGAAGGAAGAGTTGTAGAAATAGTAAAAGCTTTACTTTTTCAGGTGTTTCTATTTGTCCTTTATAAACCCTTCCAAATCCACCTTCACCCAGTTGATTATCAGGGTTAAAGTTCTTGGTAGCAACACAGAGCTCTCTGAATGTAAAGATATGTGCACTGATGTTTCCTTTACCGAGTTTTGCTATCTCCTCAGATATGTATCTTCTTCTACTGCTATCTGTAGGTATAGCTTCTTTTAGATTCAAGGAATATGAAAATGTATATATATATATAATGACAAAAAAAAGTAAAGAAGTTAAGACCTGTTTTAAAAGAGATGTTGTCAAATGTAGTTATATTGTTCTTAGCATCAGTACATTCTTTGACGCTTTGTCTTGATGATGATCGTCTACTAAATTGTCTCTCGGACATACAACATAACAAGCAATTCAGTTTCATTCTGTATGTATATATATATATATATGTATATATCTTCCTGGATTATTACTACAAGAAGATGATTTGATTACTCAGAGGTTCATGGCCTTTGAAGAAACCAAAAATGAATCTGGTCTCTTTTGGCCTTTTAAAGAAAACGAACAAAAACTAAAATGAGAAATATTTTTTTTGTTACTTTGAATCCTTTTTTTATGTTTGATTATTTATTTTATGTTTTTTTGGAGAAAAAAAAAACAGAGAAGTAAATGAATGGTTAATGGTGAAGAATTCTTTGGAAGAGAGTCAAATATTAAAAATAAGCTAAATTTGGCTTTGTGAGATTTAAAGATCTATTTATCCATTTACATATTACTATTAATATCGTTTTCTAAATTTGAAATTTTAGATATTTCAAAAGAAATAATAAGATGAATGATATATCTGAAAGTGATTTCTAATATAAATGAGACCAAAACACGAGAAAATCATGTAATGATACCAAAAATAAATATGTTTTTACATTCTTTCAAAATAACGAACCAGCCATCTGACGAAGGTGGAACCCATGAGTCTTGAGAAGAAGATGTGAGAGTGTTTGTAGGATCTACAGGTTTAGAGAGGACATGGGGAGTCATGGATGGTAATGGTTGGAGCATTACAAAAAATGATATTATTATACTAAACATTGTTCTTTACAGGTTCACTTGCACATAGATACAGCAGTTGAAGTCAGTTATTACACTAATGACTAAACTAAGTTAAAAAAGCTCACAAGAATCACTATGGTTATAAACACAATGGGAACATCTATTGCTTTTGCCTCTGCCTTCGCTGGCCTAGACCTAGGAGGCTGACTCGTTACTGACATAGGAGGCTGACTTGTTACTTCAGGTAACGGTGGCTCCACAACATTTGACTCATTTAGTAATGGCTATGGAGCTTCAGCAGGTGGAAGGAGTATAAGATTCCCAAAAGTTAGGAGCTCACTGGGTTTTAGTAGATTCATTTTGGTGTAACATTTGTTCTCTGCAACAATCAAATGTTATCTCAGATTAGCACAAGAAAAGTTAAAGAAGCAAGAGAGAAGAAGAGAGCTGTTTTACTTCTGTATCAAGCCTATCAAATCAATTATTGAAGGGAAAGACTTAGTGGTTACTGATGACTATCGAACCGGAGAAGTTCTTGATATCTTTGATAGCAGAGTCTGTTACACTATGAATGTTTTCAACGACTCTATAGACCAGATCATCATGATTCATTTGATTCTTCTCCTTGAACTTCATCAGGACTAACTTATCAGTAGACTGGATCAATATTGTTCTTATACTTGTTTGGTTCTGTTGAGTAGTAGCTTTCTTCAATTCCTCTAACACAGCAACGACAACGCTAATTCCTATATGGTCCGCTAATTAAGCTGAATTCTAAGAGAAGAGAGACCAGTATATCAAGATAAGAATCCATCAATAGAGAAGTCTCCATTGTCAATGAACGATAAATACTCGGCTGTTGGATCATAGCTATAGTTATATGCAATCATTGGCAAAATCCGAGGCGAAAACTTGTAAAACCTTCTTTATGAGCATATCCGTGACAAGAGAAGTGTGGGGTTTCAGGTAAAGATCTGAACCTACAGGCCATATGGAACAAGGATTCCAAACGAAAACGTTCTTATATAACTTAGATTCTTGGCAAGAGAGCCGTAAGATTGGTTTGTGAAAGGATCTATCTGGTCTTGATTCAGAAACATGAAGGTAAACTGTAGCTTAGGTTTTACATTTTCATCAGAATTGAAACAATGTACAAAGAAGTTTTGAAGATCAACTTCCATCTGAGTCACTTCCCTAGTGTACATCAAAACTTCAGAAATCTTCTTCATAATATAAATAGCTCATAACAGTTGGTGGTTACAAACAAAAAAACATGAAAAGTAACAAATCTCATAAACACACAAGACCATATGTTGTAGTTCTTTAACTAATAATACAAACTAGTAAGACACTATGACAGCAGCATTGTCTACAACATAAAGATTTCTAATCGAAAAATTCAACAAAAGTAAAGTATCATTCATCTGCACCCATCATTCAGCTTTTGTTGGGATTTTATTGCCACCAGTTGCGATCTTGTATACGTAAAAACAAGTCATAAGAGCACTGCAAATACAAACATGGTTCTAAGGTTAAGTCAATGACCAAAAACTTGGATACAAACAGAGAGAGCTAGCTGAGTCAGTGTTTCACAAAAGGAAGATTATATCTTTACCTGATCCCAGTGACCAAACCAGCCGGCATAATCTTTTGAGTAAGTAAGTAACGTTGTCCCATGACTAGTGTGAGAGCAGCTGATACAACTGTTAAACAATAAAGTAACATTCAGATGATGTTTTGAGTTAGTCACTAGAGATTCTTAAATAGTAGAATGTAAAAATCGAATTTTGTGAGTTTCTTTGTCTTTAAGCTTGGTGATTATGTCAATCAATACTAAAACTACAAGCATCTTCCAACTCAAAAAATAAGACAAAAGTCAAACTACTTAACATTAGTGCTAAAATTAAAGATCCAACACAACAAAAAATGTTTTTTTTATACATTTGACAATCAAATAAACATATGATCTAGATCTATATCCTTAGTAGTTACAATAAGATCATCATGATATATTCAAACCAAATGATATATAAACTGAGAAAACTAGAAGAAAACAAAAACCTGTCTGGAGAACCATAGCGATAAAGGAATTAGTCTTCTTCTCAAAAGCTTTAAGACTGATAAAACCAGCGAGAATGAGTAATAAACCAGTGGTAACACCTCCGGCTATAGATGTAATACTTCCTTTCTTTATGAATCCTATAAATCCCCCGCCGATTAAAAGCATCCCATATGGGATAGTAAAGCAAAAATCATGCATTTTTTTGTTCTTGTTTCTGTGGGAGATCTCAGAGATCGTAATTGATCTGAAAGAGACGATCGATTTATTATGTGTGTGTGGTGAGCGCGTGGAAGAGGTTCGTCAACGGTCTTCAGACAACTAATCCCACTAACACTCCATCACTTTAACGCCTAATTGTAATTAAGCACACTAACTAAATTTTATATTATATAAATATAAATAAATTAAAAAAAAGGGTTTTTTCTATTTAATAAACTGAAATAATATGGAAAATAAATAAATCTAAAATTTGCATTAAAACATATAATAGCATTATTTTATTACAAGATTTTAATGTCGACAAAAAAGTATATATCAAAAAATTAATTCTAAAATTTGCATTAAAAACATATAATAGCATTTTTATTACAAGATTTTAATGTTAAAATTATACTCTTTAATAAATGGAGAGAATATTAATTTAGCATTTTAAGAAAATGACAGTTGTTTTACACCTAATGTGAAACGAAGAGAATTTTCAATATTATTTTATGGGACACATTCGTTGAACCATCTACATTTGACATAATCTAAGGTTTGTGACGGTTGAATACATGAATTTTTTTATAATAATTTAATTCAAATTTTAAAATATTATATTAAGAATAAAAAGACAAACAACATTGTAACTAAAAAATTCAAAGTTTTGTAACTATGATTAATATATGTAGTTGGTGAAAAACCTCTTCATTGGTGTGGTTATGAATCTAACACACACACACACACACACACACATAACAAAGCTTGTAGCTTTCTATACATATACTTTGGACTATATTACTACAAATCTCACTTTATGGAATGCATATAATTAAGGTCCCATGAGTATTTTCCTGAGTTCTTCATGCTTTCCCTTCAAACATACCGAGTTAACAAGAGAGTTTAACCAAACCTCATCAGACCTCTTTGGCTCGTCATCATCATTCCTATGCCAAGTCCAAAACGCATGTGTTGAATTCACCATTTGAAGCTCTCCATGTCCAAAGCTTGCTTCCCTGAACACTGACCACTCTGGCGCCGGATCTTTGTAACTGAAAGTGAAAAAAGTAATATGTTGAATCAGCTCAAGATTCTCAGACACTAAGATGACTAAGGTTTGGTAAGGACACATCAGAGTAGTGACAGTAGTCTTTAACATAATTTACTTATAACACATGAAAAAGAGAGATTTGATAAAGCAGAAGTAATCAAGTTTGAAGAATTACTTGCGAGCTAGCCCTTCTCTGTTTCCTCCATCACCTATGGTTATGTGTATGGGACCACATGGATTTGATTTACCATTGTTGACACGTTTCTGTTGAGCACCACAACAAACCAATCAATATCATAAGGAAACAAGAAGACAAGCTGACATTTTTAATCATACCGTGCGTTCATAAGCATGAACATGGCCAGTAAATATGATATCGACACTGCTTGCATAAAGCAAAGGCTCCATTTCAGCCATCATCTCATCACCTTCATGTTGATGAGCATCGTTACTGTTATACCAAGGTACATGGAAGAGGACTATAAGCCACGGAGTCCTTTCTCGGTCCACCTTTGAGAGATCAGCCTACACATATCATAGATAAATAAAAGTTAAATAGACATAAAAATTGGATAATAAGTAAGAATTCTCACCTTTAGCCAACTGTATTGATCTGAGTACCGATCATAATCTGTGTACGAGCCAAGCATGATCACATGAACACCCGAAACTTCAAAAGAATAATAAAGATTTGAACTTGATCCACTTTCTTCATAAGGCATCTTCCACCTTGAGTTAAAAGACACAAACTCATCCACTATAAACGGAATATTCTCTTTCTCATGGTTTCCTTGTGTTACCATCCACGGCCTTACACTTGCAAGAGGCTGAACAAGTTCCCCAAACGTATCCCACTTATGCTGCATATAGTCAGCATAAGAAAGATCTCCAGGAAGTAAATGCACATCATATTTACATTGATCAATATGATCTAAAGTCGATTTAGTCCAACCAGTTTGGCCAAGNGTGTTTTAAGATGGAACTCAGGTCCTTCTCCGCCACAACGGTAATAGTAAACAGTATCCGCTTCTAATGGACCAATAACAGTATGATGTATCTTACCTGATTTGTAAAATATATAGCTGTAAGATGTGCTTTCACCTTGACTAAGATATGAGTATTTCCCTGGTGATGTTCCGTATTTAACAAATGAAGGAGAGGATTTGTCATTTGTAACCCAAGTCACTCGGATATGTTTATCTCCAGCTAATGAGATATGTACCTGCAAATATATATATGAATCTCAGTTTAACAAATAACAACAAATGGATCTTAAAAATATAATCTTTAACAATTGTATCATTCACTCCATAGCTATAAATTTCTCCCATACATCAATGTTTTCTACAGATACGAAAATTTCATCTGAATCCAATTAGAAAAAGGCAATTTTTAATCAAAAAGTACAAGTTACAGAGTGGTAAAGATTAGGGTTAACACAGAAATCGGATTTTGCAGAGAAAACAAACAGAGACCCACATGCAGAGTAAGAATCAGAGTGATCAGATCAAACAAAACATGATTTTTTCGGAAATTAGCATCTCGTTAATGGATTAAATCAGAGAAAACAGAGGAGAGCAGAGAAGAGGATTAACCTGCTCGGGTAGAGAAGAGGACCTTTGTTTCCATGGAAACTGCAAGGTTTGACGAGGTTTTGGTCTGATGTAATCATCTGCTGACACAGAAGCGAAGATTAAGACAAACAATGTTAACAGAAGTAATCTTCCACAGTTTTCCATTTCAGCGAGATCTTTTTTCAGATTTTTAGTGGGGAAATGGGAATCTTTATAGTTTACATCAGGGATGCCACGTATAATGCCTAAATTACCCTTACCATATCTCGTGTGAATGTGTTGATTTTTTATGTTGGAAGGGATAAAATTGGTAATTCAGTTTACGCTGTCTCGTGACTCTTGTTTTTGTCCAATATACTCTATAATTTATTTATTTTTGGATAAAATTTCGATAATTGTTTTTCTTTCTTAAATTTGAATTCTTATATAAATTTGCAGGTCATTTATTTGTGAAGAAAATACAGAAACGTAAGAGAGATGAGGAAAGATACTTTTTCTTATTGATTGAATCTTACTTAAAACTTACAATCGTGTGATTTTTTTAAATAGCAAGACTACAAAAGGAATAATCAAGAGATAAGATTGATGAGTCATCCTCACAGCTGGATTGATTAGAACGTGATTTCAGCTGTTAAGGAATCAAATTGGTTACTCGTCTTGATCGCACCATTTCTGCAATCTTTGACTGTCCTTGCGTTGGCTTCTTTCTTGTCATCTTTTGGATCCAACCGTTGCAGCAATCCAGGTGCAAAACCTCTTTCTGAACTAGCCATCTTACTCTTGGGCTTATTAATTGACTGAGGCCTGTTCTCTCTTGACTTGGGCATGTCGTAACCAACATTTGGTTTAGTGAGTTGAAGCTGAGCAGACAACAATGGCTTCTGCTCAATACTCCCCTGCAAATTCGGTGTAGGAGGTTCTGCAACACCGAGTTTGAATCTTAACTCACTGAATAGCGCAATCGGCAAAGATTTTGTGAAGATATCAGCAATTTGAAGTCGAGACGAAATGTGCTTCACAACAAGATTTCCCATTGCAACTCTTTCACGAACATAATGATGATCTCGCTCAAAGTGTTTAGTTCTGGAATGAAAAGCAGGATTTGCAGTGAGATAAACGGCTGAAAGATTATCACAATAGAGAACTGGTGGTTGCATTATAGGTACTCCAAGCTCCTTCAAAACTGAAGCAATCCATGTTAGTTCAGAAGCAGTCTCCGATAGAGTCCTGTACTCAGCTTCAGCAGAGCATTTAGAGACTGTTTGTTGCTTTTTTGAAGACCAGGAAATGAGATTATTGCCAAGATATGTGCAATATCCTCCTGTAGAACGTCTTGTTTCTGGACAACCGGCGAAATCGCTATCACTGTAGGCGCTAACGGAAGAATCTGTGTCATTGCTAAAGCTAACACCCATGGTGATAGTACCTTTCACATATCTCAAAATACGTTTCAGCAGATTATAATCAGCAACTGTAGGTGCATGCATCTTTTGACACACAAAGTTGACAGCAAATTGAATATCTGGTCTTGTCAATGTTAGATACTGTAATTTGCCAGCTAAACTGCGAAAATAAGTGAGATTTTCAAACAATTTATCTTGATATGGTACCTTATGAACTTGGACAGGTAATGGAGTTGGAGCAGGTGCACAATCTTCCATAGCTGCTACAGCAAGAATATCTTGTGCATACCTTTGCTGGGAGAGAAACAGACCAGCAGAGTGAAAATGTGCTTGGATACCAAGAAAGTAATGCAAACAACCCATGTCTTTCATACGAAATTGTTTATGCAGTTCTTGAAGCAAGTTTTGCATAGAGACAGAGGCATTTCCAGTGATGGCCATATCATCAACATAGAGTAAAAGCAGAATAATATCCTTGCCTTTAACATAGATGAATAAGGAGGGATCAGGGAAGCTGCATACAAAGCCAAACTCCAACAAAAAGGTACTAAACTTATCAAACCAAGCCCGAGGTGATTGTTTTAGACCATAGAGTGATTTATGTAACAAACAAACATGATCTGGTCTTGCTTTGTCAATGAAACCAGCAGGTTGTTTCATATAAACTGTCTCTGTTAGATCACCATGCAAAAAAGCATTTTTAACATCCATTTGCTTGACATCCCACTTCATAATTGTTGCTAAATGTAGTACCATTCGAACAGTAGCTGAGCGTACCACTGGACTATAGGTTTCTAAGTAATCAATACCCTCTTCTTGATCAAAACCTTGAGCAACAATTCTTGTCTTGAGCTTATCTAGAGTACCATCTGCATTTAGCTTAGTTCTGAAGACCCATTTGCTTCCTAAAACATTCATATCAGGAGTATAGGGTACTAAAGACCAAGTTCTTGTTTCATTGCAATTGCCAATTTCTTCACCCATTGCATCTGTCCAGCCTGGATCTTTTAAAGCCTGAGTAACAGTTTTAGGTGCCGGGTAGGCTACCTTATGAGTGAGTAAAGCATACCGCGGATTTGGTTTAGTGATTCCAGACTTAGACCTTGTAGTCATTGGATGTGTTGATGATTCTGGAATATCTTGAACTGAAGGAGGTTGATTCACTGTATCTGTTTGTTGCAGGGATGAAGTATCAGAGGTACTAGATGAAGCAGAGAAGCTGTTGCCAATAGGATCAAGGTCAAGGCTTGCCGTACACTCAGAACTTCCAGCCTCATTAGGAACTGATACTTCATTGGGAACAACTAGTGCAAAGTCATCATTTGTATGAGCAATAGGAACTGATTCTGTAGCAACAGGAACTGATAACCAAGACAAAGCTGAGTTATCTATCAGAACATCAGTGGACACAGCAGGTGAAGACACAACATCTGCTGACTGTGGTGAAAAAGATTTAACCCAGGCTTTTATCAGAGTAGTCCAACTAAAATCAGGAATCTGTGCAGATGAAGCAAACGGAAAGACAGCTTCATCAAAGATAACATGACGACTGATGAAGACCCTTCCTGTAGGCACATATAAACATCGGTAACCTTTGTATTTTTCATTGTAGCCCAAAAATACACAGCTCAAAGATTTTGGATCAAACTTGTTGACTGAATAATCTCGTAATGTTGGAAAACATAAACAACCAAAGGTTCTTAATGATGAATAATCAGGAGCTCTATTGTTTAGAAGTTCAAATGGACTTTTCTGAGCTTCATTAACTGTAGACGGTAGCAAATTAATCAAAAAATTTGCTGTAAAGAATCCTTCAACCCAAAATTTATGAGGCATTTTACTTTGAAACATCATCGACAATCCCAACTCAGTAACATGACGATGTTTTCTTTATGCCAATCCATTTTGCTGTGGCGTATGAGGGCAAGAAATAATGTGTTTAATACCACTGTCTTGTAAATGATTCAAGAACTTGTGACTAGTGAATTCACCACCACCATCACTTTGAAACACACCAATTTTTGAGTTAAATTGATTTTCAACAAGCTTCTGGAACAGAAGGAAAATGGAGAGAAAATCTGATTTCATCTTTAAAGGGTACAACCATGAAAATCTTGAATAGTTATCAACAAAGATTACATAAAACTTAAAACCCTGAGATGAAATAACAGGAGCTGGACCCCACAAGTCACAATGGATACGTTCCAAAGGTCTTGAAGCAGAAAAGTTTGAAGAAGAAAACGGTAGCCTGCTGCTTTTGCCTAAGTGGCATGCTTCACACACAGAGGAGACAAGCTTATTAACGCATATGGCTTTATTCTTACTAAGTAGCTGAAGAACTGCATCATTTGGATGTCCCAATCTCCTATGCCAAATTTCTGAAGTTGCAGCAATATGTCTTGAAGAATAGAACACCTCAAACTTTGGATCTTCCAGAACATACAAACCATTACGGTTTCTTCCCATTGTCAAAAGCTTCTTTGTAACCTTGTCCTTTACATGAACCCCATTAGAATCAAATTTAAAAGAACAAGGGTAATCTGATGTAAGCTTAGATACAGAAAGCAAAGACTTTGTTATTTCAGGACAGACCAAAACATCTTTTAAGGGAAGTGTACCTGAGGTAGAAGCCAGATTTGCAGAGCCAATATGAGTAATTGGCAAGAAACTTCCATCACCTACAAGCACTGAGTCATTACCATGATAAGGCTGGGACTGTTGCAATCTCTGAGTAGTATTGGTAATGTGAGCAGTAGCTCCAGAATCTGGATACCATTCTGACCCTGACTGATCTGTAACTTCAGTAATATGCAATGCAGTCAGAGCAGCAGTAGGAGGATCTTCACTTTGATAGCTGTTATCAAATCTATGCCAACATCTTAAAGCAGGATAACCAACCTTTCCGCATATTTGACACACTGGCCTGTTCTCCTCACTGTAAGAACCATGAGAGCTTGAAGCAGGAGAAATCTGTTGATGAAAACCTCTACCACGAGTTGAAAAAGAGCTTCGGCCTCCTCTACCAAATCTGCTACTACCAAATCTCTTACTTCCTCTACCACGGTTAGTTTGATAACCAGTATTTGATGTAGTAACATTAAAAGCAAGATGAGGAGAGACTGACAGACCAGATTCATAACCTTGAAGCCTATTGTCAAAGTTTGTAAGCTTTGGAACAACATCTTCAAACGTAGGAAATGGTATTGAATCCATTTGCCCTTCAATGCTAGTTTTGATTGGTTCATAGTCTCTGCCTAGACCATGAAGTGCTGCAAAAAATTTCATCTTCTCACCAACAGGACTACCAATAGATGATAGCTGATCACATACATCTTTGATTTCTTTCAAATAAGCCACCATTGATTTATCATGCTTAGAGATTGTCTGTAACTTTCTTTGCAGATCAAAAAGCGTTGCAGAAGAAACTCTGTTAAAATGATTTGCTAAGGCAAACCAGACATCTCGTGATGTTGGACACTCAACCACAACACTGAGAATATCTTCAGAAAAAGACCCAAGAAGCTATGACTTCACCACTTGATCTATACGAAGCCATAGCTGATAGTCTGGATTTACAGTATCTTCGACTCGACCATCTACAGTTGGAACCTGAAGCCTTGGCTGTGGCACTAGTGTAGCTCCATTAATAAAACCAAGCAAACCTTGACCAGAGAGAAAGGTTTCAAATTGGGACTTCCAGAGAATGTAGTTTCTCTCGGTAAGTTTCAATGTGACACAGTTTAGGATATTTAGAGGAGGATGTTGATAAGGTTCAAGAGCTGCCATAGCTCTGATACCATGAAGAAAATACAGAAACGTAAGAGAGATGAAGAAAGATACTTTTTCTTATTGATTGAATCTTACTTAAAACTTACAATCGTGTGATTTTCTTAAATAGCAAGACTACAAAAGGAATAATCAAGAGATAAGATTGATGAGTCATCCTCACAGCTGGATTGATTAGCACGTGATTTCAGCTGTTAAGGAATCAAATTGGTTACTCGTCT
>KE159189.1:0-19108 GCA_000411055.1 Leavenworthia alabamica | reverse complement strand
ATGTAATATTTAGTATTATTGAATATAAAA
The DNA here is from genome assembly GCA_000411055.1 of Leavenworthia alabamica. Lineage (NCBI taxonomy): Eukaryota > Viridiplantae > Streptophyta > Magnoliopsida > Brassicales > Brassicaceae > Leavenworthia > Leavenworthia alabamica. Next base: position 19,078 of record KE159189.1, on the reverse strand, counting down.
ATATTTAAGAGTTTTAAATTTTTATTGGTTATATATAATATTTTAGAACATTGTATATATATTTTTAGTACTTCAGCTGGTTAGAGTATATTTCTTATTGCGTATTGACCCGGATTAGATTCCTCTCAAGTGCAATTTTCCTTTATTTCTTAAATTTATCAAAACGACGTCGTTTTATCCCAAACATATTCCGTTAATTCTTAAATAACGGCGTCAAAAGTTTCCGTTACTTTAGTTAACGGCGAGTATAAAACGGACTGGTCAACGAAACTTTATTATATTCTATATAGTCAACGATAAACTTGAGTATTAAAATGGCACATCGTAAGTTCAGAGTTTGTTCTTCCAGAATTTGAAAGTTCGCGGTGTGTTTGACATTTTTCCCAATTAAGATTTATGAACAACAATATATATATAGATAACCTGATCACCAATATAGACAGATAAAAAAATGTCAATTTCATATCTATCTTCTATCAGTGGAATCAATATACAGTCATTGTTTGAATGTTCAAATAGAATTTTATATAGATTATTGAAATCATTTACATTAATAAAAGTTTTGTATACTTTGATCAAGTCACATCCGATGTGATCGTTGAAAGAGAGACTCATGGGATGGCTGAAACATTCTACAAAAATTAATTTAATTGTTCTTAACAAATATGTTATTAGTTTATACTATGGTGAAATAAGGATTATTGGTCTTTGTACTTTAATTAATTTTATAAATATAAGGATTAATAATAAAATCTCATTTAAAATCAAACATGTGGGTTTAAACTATTATTTAGAATCTGTCAATAACTAAGTTTCTTCTTGAATATTTTTATTATAATAAACATTTTCAAATGTATTAAAATCTAAAACTAAACCCTAAATGTAATGTTAAATTAAATATCGAATAGAAATGAATTTGGGATATTTATAATACATTAAACAAATAACAAATGTTTTACAAATTAGTGATCTAATGACATGACTTTGTTATAAACGAATATATAAACCCCTTAAGTATTCATTTTAATATTAGTTTGCTTTTACAAATGTAACTATTTTTTATCTAATTTGAAAACGAAATTAAATCTCGAAATCATGAATTTGCTAAACCTATTAAATCAAGGTCGAGGAGACCTTTGGTTTTAAAAACGGTTCTAGCTACTATGATTGTTTTGTTTGGCTCGGCACAATTCAGACCAAGACAAGAGTCTCTGAGTCTGGTGGTGTAGCTAACTCTACTGTAAGGGACTGTCTTGTTCATGCCAATGGTTATTGATAGAATACTTTGGAGATTGCTTTAAAGAAGAGCTAAACCGGTGGTTAATAAAAGCCAGATTAGGATCCAAAAATCAACAATAAAAATATATATGAATAGTAGTATCAAATAAAAGTCATTCTCATTTTTAATTTTAATTTAAAAACAAAAGTAAATAAAAAAAATTGAGAAATCTAAAATCTCAATGTCAAGATCATAAAAATCCATGTAGTTGGTATGAAAATTAAACGGTACTAGATTTAACCGGTTTTAATTGCGCTCGGTTAGGTTCAAATTTAAATTAAGTATTCGAACGTCGTCGTTGTTCTCAAAAACCTCTCTTATCTTAAAGGGAGACTAAAACCCCTCCCTGAGTGTGAGTGTTGATCTCTCTCTGTGCTGTGGAACCAACAAAAATGGTTTCCCTCTCTTATCAAACCAGATTTTCATTTTCTTTCCACCCAAACAACCTTATTGTTTCCGATAGTAGTCGTCTGGGAATCGTCAATTTTCCCAGGAAAATAAAGGTGAAAATCACTTGCTTCGCCGCTGATAAACCACGCCAGCAGAAGCAGAAAAAGAAGAGTCAGAGCCAGAGTAACACTATCGAAGCTGAATCTGGAGTCGACCCAGTTGGGTTTCTCACTAAACTCGGAATTGCTGATAGAATTTTTGCTCAATTTATCCGAGAAAGGTATATCTATATATGTATATATATATATATAAGCTCAATTTGACTATAAACTGGGAACAAATAGTTTTAAGTTATCTGCTTTCTCATCTTTGTATTCTGGGAATTTATTTTACACTTAAGAGTTTGATTATTAATTTTTTTTCGAAAATTTGCAAGTGAAGAAGCTCCTTTGCTACAATTGTCTTATAAGCTTTGTCCTTTTGTAGGCATAAAGCTATGAAAGACCTTAAGGATGAGATTCTCAAACGCCATTTTGATTTCAGAGATCTTGCTTCAGGGTATGTATCCTCCTTGTCCCTGTTTCTTTCTCCACAAGAGTTTAATCTTTGAGTAGTGATGTTTCTGAAGCTTCACTGTTTATTCTCTTGCAAAAATAACAAATCATTCTCTCAAGTTCTCTACCAGATGAGTGACTGATGTGTATCCAAAATGCTGTGTATAATCAATTGCTTTCTCTATGTTTCGTGTAGATTTGAGTTGTTAGGGATGCATCGACATATGGAACACCGTGTTGACTTTATGGACTGGGGTCCAGGTTCTCTCTTTTGCTCAAATCTTTGTATTTTACTACTTAAGTTTCTGTACTTCTTTTTGGTTCTTTCTTCTTATGATGACTCATTTGAAAATGCTTCATTTGGTTCTTTCCACCAGTGATTTGCTTGAGAATACTGAATAACCTTAAATCCAGGTGCTCGCTATGGTGCTATAATCGGAGATTTCAACGGATGGTCTCCTACAGAAAATTCAGCCAGAGAGGGCCTATTTGGCCATGATGATTTTGGCTATTGGTTCATTATTCTTGAAGATAAGTTAAGAGAAGGTGAAGAACCCGATGAATTATACTTTCAGCAGTACAACTATGTTGATGACTATGATAAGGGTGATAGTGGTGTATCAGCCGAAGAAATTTTCCAGAAAGCTAATGATGAATATTGGGAACCTGGTGAGGACCGGTTTATTAAAAACCGCTTTGAAGTTCCTGCAAAACTATATGAGCAATTTTTTGGCCCGAACAGTCCACAAACATTAGAAGAGCTAGGAGATATACCAGATGCTGAAACTAGATATAAACAGTGGAAAGAGGAGCATAAAAATGATCCACCAAGTAATCTACCTCCATGCGACATCATTGATAAAGGTCAAGGAAAACAATATGATATTTTTAATGTCGTGACATCTCCAGAATGGACAAAGAAATTTTATGAGAAAAAACCTCCAATTCCATATTGGTTAGAGACACGTAAAGGAAGAAAGGCATGGTTAAAAAAATACATTCCAGCTGTTCCACATGGAAGCAAGTACAGATTATATTTCAATACTCCTGATGGACCACTTGAGCGGGTGCCTGCTTGGGCTACATATGTGCAACCAGGTATGACAGCATCTGGTATTTCTATGGTTAGGAGTAGCATAAGAAAGATAACTAGTTGCATAGCAGTCATAGACAAAAAGAAGCAAGCATTCAGTTTTCCTTTAATATGGTGACACATACTTAAAAATATTTGCACTGTAAGAACAGAAACGGAAGGAGTCTTTTTTATTTTTTTAATCTCTGCTTTCCATGTCCAGAATTACTAGAAACTTGTAAGCACTCATTAATAATCTTACTGAACAAAATTCTTCAGAGAAACTGTGAAACCTTTCTTTTATACGCTAGTGCCTGATATTTCTTTGGGAACGATGCTTTAGTAATCACGTTGTTGTATGTGTTATGTTAATATTTCCATGATAATGTGTTTTGTATCTTTTTTTTCCCCCAAAATTTGAAGCATTTGGTCATTTTTCTCTAATATAGAGGATGAAGGAAAGCAAGCTTATGCGATTCATTGGGAACCTTCTCCTGAATCCGCATACAAGTGGAAAAACTCCAAGCCAGAAGTTCCAAAGTCCTTGCGGATATACGAATGTCATATTGGAATAAGTGGGTCCGATCCAAAAATCTCAACTTTCAAAGAATTTACTGAAAAGGTACCTCCTAATGCATTGATTGTGATCTTACTTGCATTTTATTATGCACACATCTTAGTTTTTCTGTGGCTTTTCAAACATCAGGTCCTTCCTCATGTGAAAAGAGCAGGATACAATGTAATCCAGTTGATTGGTATCCCTGAGCACAAGGATTACTTTACTGTTGGTTATAGGGTCAGTAAGCTAAGCTTCTCGCCCTTAAACTTTAACTTTTATCAATTCTGATTCTATTCTTGTTATTCATAGTTGTATTTTTATCTCCAGTTTAATGGTTATATCATCTTTGGTTTCGTTGTCCACTATGCATGAAGCTTCTGACGGTCTTTGCCTAATGATTGGTGAAGTGGAAAGAAACAATTTTAATTAGGGGGCAATGCATAATTGCATATTTCATTTAGAATGATAACCAGAATTCCTAGGGCATTAACTTTTTAGAATGAAAAACTACTTGTTATTTCTCTAGTATATTTGAACTGAATGAATGGATTTATGGAAAGTAGTTATGTTTTCCTCATTCTCCATAATTAGTATCCATCACCATTTCAGGTTACTAACTTCTTTGCTGTCAGTAGCCGATTTGGCACACCAGATGATTTCAAACGCTTGATTGATGAAGCTCATGGTAAGTATTTCTCGTCTCTCTTTTTTCCCTGGTGTTATATAACCTGCAAGTCAAACATTTAGTTGATGAAGCAGATGGTTAATATAAAACTAATCAATATACAGGACTAGGACTTCTTGTCTTTTTGGATATCGTCCATTCTTATGCAGCAGCTGATCAGATGGTTGGGCTTTCACTCTTCGATGGTTCAAATGATTGCTATTTTCATTATGGTAATTTTCCGTAATAGTAATTTACTTTTTATATTATTTATGCCTTGGGGTGTGGCAAGCAGAGTTCTTGCATGCCTTTTTTCTAATGTGTTGATGGTCGAGTCATCAGTATGTAACTGGAAAGTAAGCAGCCTAATTTTTTTTACAACTAATGTAGTTCATAATCGTTTGTAAGTGTACAGATGACCTTAAACGCGTCTAACTTAGTTGAATATACATGTCTAAAAATACTATGTTCCATTTTTTCATTTGCATATAGGTAAAAGGGGGCATCACAAACACTGGGGCACCAGGATGTTCAAATACGGTGATTTAGATGTTCTTCATTTTCTCATATCAAATTTGAACTGGTAAAGGCAACTATATTGTTTTGTGTATTGGTTGTACTCACTCTTTTGGTCTAGTAGAAAAGTGTTTTTCACTTCTTTGGGATAAAAATCTGATGCTGTGGCAATTGGCTTTTATAGGTGGGTTACAGAGTATCAAGTTGATGGTTACCAATTTCACTCACTTGCTTCAATGATTTACACACACAATGGTTTTGCTGCTTTTGGCAATGATCTGGACGAGTAAGACATCTATATTTGTTGGATGCTACACTTCTTTGTGACTTTGTGTAATTTGGATTTTGGTGGCAGTTGGTCAAACTGTTGATATCTCTCTTGTTGCAGCTATTGCAATCAGTATGTTGACCGAGATGCTCTCATGTACCTCATTTTGGCTAACGAAATTCTGCACGATCTACATCCAAATATAATAACTATTGGTGAGGATGTAAGTTACACATCATTCTTTTTATTTTTGTCATTCTTTTAGATAAAGATTTGACAATTTTTATGCTCATTGAATTGCTTTGCCTTAACTGATCGTATTGAGGGGGTGAGCTACTGACACCACCACTCAAGAAGTCTCTTAACTACAAAAAAAGCTCTAGGTTATCTCTAGTTTTAAGTCTTGTTGGATAGTAGAATTCGTACTGTTACTGCCAAGCTGGTGAAAAATTCATGCTTTTTCCAAATGTTGAAAAGGTGTGAGAGAGTAACATGTAGCATGTATATACTGTATATGGTTTCTCATGTACAACACATGGCAATAACCATAGTGTCGACTGGCTTGTGTAAGCCATTTTAAATTGGCCATAAGCATGAAAAATAATTTTCTACAAATTAGCTTTTACAAACGCTAGCTGTATTAGTGAGTGAAACACTATATGATCTGCAGTGTTGGTTACTTGGCTTCAGTATCTAACCACTTATGAAACTTAATAAAGTTTCCTTTTGCTTGTAGGCAACATATTACCCTGGGTTGTGTGAACCAGTTTCTCAAGGTGGACTTGGATTTGATTATTATGTGAATCTTTCTGCGTCAGAAATGTGGAGTTCTCTAATTGACAGCGTACCAGATGATGAATGGAACATGAGCAAGGTTATAGCTTTAAATTCCATTGTTGGATATGACAGAATAATACTTTGGTCCCATTCTCTGATTTTTAGCTGAGTGCTGCAGATTGTCAGTACATTGGTGGCTAACAAAGAGTATTCAGATAAGATGCTCAGCTATGCCGAAAATCACAACCAAGTATTTACTTAACTTTAGATGTCTAAAGGTTTTTAATATCTACTGTACATCTTTACTTTTCTGTTGCATTGACATTCTTGTTTATTCTACTTTTTTCCACTAGTCCATATCAGGAGGGCGTTCATTTGCTGAAATCTTGTTTGGTGGAGTAGATAATGGTTCTCCTGAAGGAAGAGAATTGCTAGACCGAGGAGTTTCACTACATAAGGTTCCCTTTCTTACCCCTGTACACAATACTTCCCCAACTTAGCTTAGTTCATGATGAGAACACAAATGTAGAATGAGATTGAATGTTATTCTGAATTTTGCATTAAAAGATGAAATCTGAATGATTGTCTAATTTCTTCCCTTTGTTTGGCGAAAAGCAACAATACAGTTGAACGAAAAGTATAAAGAGCTCCCTTTGTACCCAACTTCTCCACTTTGAGTCATTGACTCTTAATCCTCTGTATAGCTGTTGCATTGATCCCATTACGTTTATCTTTTATATTTGATATTACTAGTTGGTGAATCACTCTGTGCAATTTTTTTATCGATTCTTGTTGCCAAGATGTTTAGCTGAATAGAAGAAGATTTTCTTACTCCTAACTCCTATGACGAGCTGCATCGAGCTCTTTAATTTTTGATTTGCTTCCTTTCTGTGATGTGCTTATTCATGCTTTGATTTCACATATATTCTGAAAGCTTCGTCTCTTGTCATTACTCGAATCAGATGATTAGAATGATTACTTTTACAATTGGTGGGCGTGGTTACCTCAATTTCATGGGAAATGAATTTGGACATCCTGAGGTAACTCTACCAAATTCTCACTGTTCCAAAGATATCGTTTTCATGTTTCTGACGTTTCATCCTTGTGTCAGAGGGTAGAGTTTCCAACACAGAGAAATAACTTTTCGTTTTCACTTGCCAACCGCCGCTGGGACCTGCTGGAAAGTGGAGTTCATTATCACTTGTTTTCCTTTGAAAAGGTATCTGTCTTAACACCTCTTTATAAAAGTACAGCTTCCATATCTATGATCTTGTTAGCCTCTCTGAAAACTTTTTCTCTATGTAACTTTCATAGCAGTACAATACTGTATTGGTCTATGAAGGAGCCAAATGAATGCTATCAAGTTGTGAAACTCTTGAGAACTTGGAACTAAAAAAGATTGACTGCCGATAATGTTAATATTAATTATATCAGAAACAACTAATCGCTTATTTTGATTCCTCACTAAAAATTATAAATGTACCCATCCAATATTAAACCTATGACTGTACATCTTCACATGTAAGGAGTAGAAAATTTTGCGAGCATATATCCTCGTGAATCAGAAGAAATGCTTCTTAGTTACTCATCTCATTCTTTATTGTAGGAGCTAATGGACTTGGACAAAAGCAAGAGTATCCTATCAAGAGGTCGGCCCAGCATCCACCATGTGAATGATGCAAATATGGTATGACTCCTTTTGCTTCTTTTTGTTTTCCACTAAATTTTTCAGAATATGAATCAGAAATTCACTGGCATGGTAGTGTTTGCATATGCCTTTATATACAATATCCTTCAGCTAGTGCAGAAAAAACAATTGTCTTCTGCTTCATATGAGTCTGAAATAACATTTTATACCTGAGAAAACTGAGACTGTCAAAAGTATATATCAGAAATGAAAGAGTTTAGACAATGAGACTGCTTACAAGTCAACTAATTGTTCATCATCTACAGGTGGTTTCGTTCTCAAGGGGTCCTTTCCTATTTATCTTTAACTTCCATCCATCAAACTCATATGAAAAGTATGATGTTGGTGTAGAGGAAGCTGGTGAATATACAGTAAGTTTTTTCCTTTCTCTGTATAATATTCCATCCTTCATCTCTCATTTTGTTGATAAAGGTCTGTCAATGGAACCACTATTACATCTCCATGAAATACAGTTGCTATCTTTTTATGCATTCGTCGTACTTGTGGATATAACATTATCATTACTAAAAAGTTCTTTCTTATGCTTTTCACCTGATTATATTACCTGGATTCTACAGATGATACTGAACTCGGATGACACAAAATTTGGGGGTCAAGGACTTCTAACAGAGGACCAGTATCTTCAACTGTCAATTAGCAAAAGGTTTGTAATTTTGGCATAGTTTATTGTTATAAGATCCTTAGTTCTCAAAGAAAAATGTTCTATATTCACCATTATGAACCAAATCTCCACATTTGTGCAGAATTGATGGTCAAAGAAATTGCTTAGAGTTGTTTTTGCCAAGCAGGACTGCTCAAGTCAGCTCTCTCTCTCTATTGCTCTCTATCTATATTGATTCACAGATGTTAGACACTTACTAAGTCATATATTGATTCATATTCCACTTTTATCTTTTCAGGTTTACAAGTTGACCAGGATTCTCCGAATATGAGCTTCTCTCTATGTATGCTGCATACAAACACCAAACATGTTTGAGAGCCTTAGCCTGAACCATAAGCCAGTAAGCTAGGTGATTCAAGTTGAGAAGATATCATTCATAAAGAGACAACCCCAGGATGATTAATTCATATAGTGGTGTAGAGCAAGGAAACAAATCCGTTGTATCAAACCAGCTGCATCATGTAATGAGAAGTTACCATATAAACATGAATTTCTAGGTAGAAGCTCAAGTTTGTGTGTTTATAGAATCTTAGTTAATGCATTTCTCGACAAAACCACTGCTTTCCACAAAAGAAGAAGCAATCCAGTTGCTTAGATATATTGTTTACCATAGTCAAAAAAATCGAAGGCAAACAGGTTTTAGATAAGCTTAAGCAGAAGAATGGTGTGCTTGAGAAGCATCCAAAGGTACGTCTCTGAAAAGGTCATCATATGAAACAGGTACTCTGATTCTCTCATGAACAGATTTCCTTTCTTCTTGCGGTTTGGATTCAGTCTCCTCAGCTACTGGCATAACACACATCTCGTTGAGAAGAGCTTCATCAGCAGATGTTGCAGATGCTAGTCCATCGGAGGAGCTACCCTGATCTCTTTTTGCCTCTAATTGCCTTGTGTCCGAGTGCCTAAATTGCTTCTGCAAAGCTTTAACAGTGTCAGACACATGGAGATAGATAAAGAAAACATACATAATCTCCATGACAAAAACAGCATACATCAAAACATGTTGTAAAGAGATAACAAGCAAGAACAAACCTCAAACTCCTTCGTCTTTTTCATTATCTCTCTGTAAGATGCGGGTTGTCTCGCTTTGATGATGTTCCACAATACACCACCACCTGTTCGTTTCCTACTACCATCTGCAGTCACCTGACCTCCACAGGTCTCAATTGCTTCCACCTACGACAAAATTATTTCTTTCCATCATCAGTTATATATCTAAACCTTTGGCATGACTCTCCCAAAGCAGAATATTAATATTTATCAACCAAGTTTCAGCAAACAGAGGGAGCTATCCACAAAGCTGACTCAGTTGGTCTCACTCTGTTAATCACAAAGTATAGAAAACATAAAGAAGTATGAGTATACCTCATTGAGAAGATCAGTCAATGCAGGGATTCCAAGACACCCAACAGCCGTGTATATCATGTAAGACTTTTTTTCCTTGAGGCGTCTACAAGTATCCCTAACAAACCTACCATAACAAAAACATCAAACTATGAGAAACATATCAACACATAGCCAAGTTCATGAAGTTTCACATAACAACATAGACATATATACCAGTCTACACTCATGGGTTTGTTGTCTATCACATGACGGCTATTTCTCTTCTTCTTTTTCTTTTTCTTCTTCTTCTTCTTTGGCTGCTGCTGTCTATTCTTGTTGTCATCCAAAATCCCTTGTTTAACTTTTTCTACATTTGGTTTCTCACCAGAAACAATGTCATGATCCACAACAATCTCTCCTTCTTCTACATCAACCATGTCAACATCATCCATGTTTTCAAATCCATCTTCTTCGTTTATAGCATCTAATAAACTTTCTTCTCCATCCATGATCAAACCTAAAATTCAAATTAAAAAAAATTAAAACACAACTTCTAAATGTAAAAACATATATTAAGAAAACATTATCTTCTCCATCTACAACCACACCAAAACCCTAATCCATTCATATAACTCATTTCCAAAATAACAACGCAAAATCCTGATTACTTGAAAATCGTCCAATAAAATCGAATTACAAAAACAATTGCGATCAGGAATCCAGAATCGCGAATAAACAGATAAGAAGCTAACGTTAGATATCCTTTAGTCTTATTCGATCATCTATACTCGAGATATCAACAAAGCACACACCTTTATCGACCCAACTCAGCTCTCAGGAAGAAAAATACTCACTTTAGGGTTTAGGCATTTTTTTCCTTTTAAGGACGACGTTTTAAACGCTTAAATCCATTTTTTGTAAAACAAAATTATTTAAAAAAAAAAAAATTAACCTATTTTTTTACGGGAAAAAAACACAATTTTATTTCCTTCTATTTCCCTTGAAGACTGAAAAGAGAAATAAAAATATAGCAATAGTTTACACTGAACGACTTGCAGAAGCAACCTCAACTTGTGTCTATGTAATAAACATAAGAAGCAAATCAACATCAGGAATTGGAGAGATGGCAATACCAGTATTGCTAATCTATATCTTGATGATGAACTTTTGGCTTCTACACTTGCTGAGAATATATATATAGCAAGGCTGATTGCTGCTAAGGAAGCTTTACTGAAGTTGTCAGAAGTTATGACCGTTGAATTGAGTAGAGATTGGATTTCGAAAAAAAGAAGTTGAATGAGTAAAGAACTGATGCTTAACAAGGACCAAACTCAAATTGATTCAGTCTTTGAGTAGTCTAAAGTATTATAATCTCATAGAGAAGCAGAAGACATTTACTAGTGTCGATTAATCTCTAAACTTCGCCTGCTTCGCTGTTTCCTCGATTCGACATTGATGCTATTGAGCAGTGGCTCTCTCCTGACTGTAGAGGATCTGATGTAACATGTTAACACAGTAAGATTCAAAATCTTGACAGTAAAATTGAATCCTCTTTTTCTCTCATATCACAACAGCCTTAGTACAGAAACAAAAAACAATGGAGAAACCAAAAAACAACATAAAATACAAAACACAAGCAATCAGAGTTTTGAGTATCTTCCTCTTTATGTGTTTTTTTTCTGTCTGAACAAACATTAATTCATCTCCTGACCTTCTGGATTAAGTAAAAACAAAATGACTTTAAAAATCAAGAAGCAAGTCCCCTAGAACAACCGTGGTTGTTGTTGTTGTGGATTCCCACTTCTCATCATCGCACAGAACTCTTCATAGTTGATTTTACCATCCTGCAAAGATCACCAAAACACTCAAAGTCTAGTTCTTTAGAAGAAGATAATATAAGATCCTTTTTAAACTTACGTTATCCGAGTCAACATCTGATAGAACCTCTTTGATTGTTGCATCATCTCCCATTCCATATTCCTTCAATGCAGCTTCCAGTTCATCTGTTGTAATGTATCTGTTGTGTACACATTTTGAGTCAATTTTTATATCCATTAAGAACAACAAATAAGAGAGACGAAACAAGTCACTTACCCACTGTTGTCTTTGTCAAAATGTTGAAAGGCTTTGTAAAGATTCTCATTACTTTCAAGTCTGTGTCTATGCATTGTTGCAGTAATAAACTCTATGTAGTCAATTGATCCGTTCCCATCAACATCAGCCTAATCAAAAACACAGAGGGGTTCATGAGTTCTTAAAGTAAAGGAACTGAATAGTAAAAAAAATAAGTTTTCTACCAACTTACAGCATCCATGAGCTGCTTCACTTCTGCCTCTGTGAGTTTAGATCCTAATTTGGCTAATCCTTCTTTCAGTTCTTCATATGTGATTGTGCCACTGTTGTCTGTGTCTATGTTAGCAAACATTGCCTTCAATCCTTGGATTTCCTCTGTATCAATATTCTCCGCAATGACCTATTACAATCTCATCATCAGCATAACAAAATGGTACCATAGGAACACTTGAAAAATCTATGACTTCACCTTTAGAGCAAGTTTCTTTAGCTTATTCATTGCTCTGAACTGTTTCATCCTTGATAGAACAGCACTGTCAATTGGCTTGTCTGATGCTTCTCCACCTTCTCTAAGCCATGGATGTTCTGCAGAGAAAAGTAGAGCAAGTCTCAGGATCAAGATGATACCACTAATGAAAATCTCCTGAAAACTCGCATGTGGATTACTTACGAAGAACATCAGCAGCAGATATTCGCCTTTTTGGATCCGCAGTCAACATTCTACGTACCAAATCTTTAGCACTACTTGAGATTGATGGCCATGGTTGGCTCTCAAAGTCGATATGACCTTCCAATATAGCATCAAATATCCCTTTCTCGGTTTCTTCATATCAAGATAGATTAAAAGCAGCAACCATGTTTATATGTCAGCTTGTCTTTGCAACATAAAATCAAAAAAGGGAGAGGAAGAAAGAAAGAGAGAAAGAGTATCGCATTACCAGCCCAAAACGGGGGCACACCACTGAGTAGAATGTACAATATGATTCCAGCACTCCAGATATCAACTTCTTTCCCGTATCTGCGACGTAAGACTTCAGGAGCAACATAGTATGCACTCCCAACAATGTCTCTATATACTTTTCCTGTAAACAAGAAGAAACCAAATGATTGACAGTTAAGAAACATCAAAGTTTTATCAGAGAATCATCTTATACAAAAAGAAACTGCGGTTCATTAGTTTGTGTTGTCTCTATATAGCTCTAGTCCTTGTATCAAGAAAGAAACACAAGCCACAAGCAATATAACAAAAACCTTCTAAACCATGACTTATCTATATCTAGAAACGATCAACTTCAGCAATGTACTAAAACTCTCATATGATTAACTAATAAACCTATAAATGAAGAAAGCAAAATCTGATATTTACCCTCTTCAATGAAGACAGATAAGCCAAAATCAGTAGCTTTGATTAAAGCCTTTTCATCTTTGCTAGAAAGCAAGAAATTCTCAGGCTTTAAGTCTCTATGCAAGACGCCCATGAAATGACAAATCTTGACAACATTTACAATCTGTCTACAAATAGAAGCAGCTGCACTCTCACTGTAATGTCCTTTAGCTATGATTCTATCAAACAATTCACCACCAGCACAAAGCTCCATAACCAAATTCACAGCTTTCTCATCCTCATAAGCTCCTTTAAACTCTACAATATTAGGCTGTCCACTCAAATGTTGCATTATTTGAATCTCTCTTCTCATATCATCCTTATCAGCTTTCGTCACTAGCTTCTTCTTCGATATAGATTTACAAGCATACTTTTTCCCTGTAGAATTCTCTGTACACAGATACGTTACACCAAATTGACCTCGACCTAACTCTTTACCTAATGTGTAGAACAGTTTCACATCTTCGAAAGCGTTCTCTAGTATTGAATTACTCTTTGTGGTCTTGGGGCTTGGTCCTGGTGCTGCTGCTGCTCTCCACGGTGGTGGTTGACTCGTACCGGATCCTGATTTCTCCGGTTGCTGCGTGCTTCTCGGCTGTGGAGTATACGATGGTGGATCTTGGTGAGTAACACCTACTTCAACTGATCTAGTAGTATGTCCATTTTGCTGCGACTTAATCAATCCAGTGCTCTTAGCAAAACAATTACCCATGATTCGTAAGCTCAAATCCCGACGACCCAGATAAGAAAGATCCGAACTTTACCTAAACTAGCTTAATTACCGACGACCCAAAGAGAAAAGATCGCAACTTTTGTAGAAAAACAAAAATCTACAAGATGATGAAGATGAAGAAGAGACAACAACAGAAATTAAAAAGTCAGATTTTAAACAAAAAAAATTGTGGAGATTATTATTAATATAACACAAAGACGTGGAAGCATCACTTCATTATATAATAGTATTATACCTTGATTATATGAAATTAAAGAGTTGAAAAACTATAGATTATATCATGAGAAGCATGAAATGAAAAAGTATATGAAGAAACAAGTGGTGGTGGCTGTTGTGGGTAGATGGCTGTTGAAAAGTAAAGCTAATACCAACACCAAGTCAAACTCTTTCTCCATTGACTTTTTTTTGGTCTCTATATTATTACCACTTGATGTATCTTTGAAGTGTTCCACCAATGGTCAGATAAGAACTATGATTAAATATATTTTGCTGACAAAATATCTAATAACAATATTGAGCTTTTGCTTACAGTAAGGATTGAAGGCTCTGTTTTTGTTTTGTTTAGTGTATTACTTTGACTTTGGACATAATAAGGACACTTAGCTATCTAAGGTCCCAAGTTACACTAAATAGTTTGTTAGTTTTTTCAATAATTGACTTATTTCAAATGTACGTGTTTTATGAACATAGACTAGCTCCGGAAATGTGGACATTATCTATATTCACAGGTCCGATCCGAAAGGTAAACCATACAAGTGAAGGGCCGATGTAACCATCTTTATAGTTTTGGGGTTTGATTTGAAGGGTAAGTTAATTATAGGACATCCAATAATTTATAAACATATTTAAAAAAAAATTATTGTAGTAATATATTTTAAATTCAATTTTATATATATTTTTTATAAAATTAACTTTTTAATTTTTTTTATAAATTAAAATTATATTTTATGGATTTAAAAATATATTTAAAATTTATAAATATACTTTTTGACATATTTCAAATTAAAGAAAATATTTGTCTAGAACGTCCAAAATTGTTAGATTGCCCTATATATTCCTACATTTCCAAGTTATATTCCGACCACTTCATATGTTTACGAGCTTAACCTTGTTATGTTAGAGAACTAATATGATGCTTTATGTAATACCCCGACCGCCACCGTCCGTGAGCACACAAATATCCCTTTTAGGCCCGTGAACGACTTCATGCCCTCTTTAGGCCCATGGGCCTCCACGTCCTCTCTAGGCCCATTGGGCCTTACCCTCGTCCGACGGTCGGTGCATTATTTTTCTGAGGCTCTAAGACTTGTTTACTGTCCCTACAAATCACCACATGATATTTCCCTGTGCGTTGTCCTCACTTACACAGTACCGACAATCACTTTCCGGTAGGTCACCCATCCTAATATTACTCCAGCCCAAGCACGCTTAACTGCAGAGTTCTGAATGAGTGGTTGACCGAAAAGATAAATGCACTTTGGTGACATAGGTAGTCAAATCAAATGTTTTAAGTTTTTTTTATGCACCACCATATCAGAATCTGGGATGTTACACTTTACATGGATCTTTTGGTTACATCTACGAGGCAATGAACGACAAAACTCTTCAATAAAAGCTTAAATATTGAGTCATGCCCTAATCTTTGAAAGCAAACCCAGCCGGAGGATAAGGAGAATCCTGATTGAATCTAATAAAGAATCCTGATTGAATCTAATAATTCAGCTACTCATTGTCAAGTTGATGATTTCTTGATAGTTAATAGTCATACAAGTGGCTTTGTTTTGATTAATAATGATGTAACGTGTTTGGGACGTAAAGGCATGTCACGTCTATATACGATAGTTCACTTATAGCTCATCATGCAATGTCTAATTCGTAAAGATATTTACTTTGATCGTGATAGAACCTTCCCAATGGTCTCTTTGCTTATGGAACTTGCCTACGAAACCTTCTCGTTTCAACCATATCGTTTTGATGGAAAAAATGTATTTTTTATTACTATCAAAAATCACCTTGCGATGGAATACACGTGAAAAAAAAATTAAAGGAGGAACGAGGATCTATAAATCATTCATACTAATTAGCCCAGTGACAGTTAGTTAGAGAGATTGACTCGAGGACCGTCCGAAAAGAAAATAGAATATGATTATATTGTCAAAACTTTGATGATAAATCCAATTAGGGGAAACCCTATAAAAAAAAAGAGTACAATATAAAAAAGAAAAAAAAAACTGAGTGTTATATCGTATATCATGTGGTGAAATGGCGATGATGTAGCTGGATCCTAAACCATGCCTCTAAAAGTGTCAACGATACTGGGGAGGATTTAGACAAGACAACCAACTTAGTTTTAACTGTTATCTCTATGTCCTTGGCTAGCTGGCTGACGTGCCTCGATGTGGATGTGTGAAATCTGGCATTTCTCTCACACTCCATAATGAGTACAATATCGCCTGAATTAAAAAAACTTTTATTTATAATCCATTATATTATCTATATTGTAATAATAGATGTTCAGATACGTTTTTATCTTTTATTAACTTTTTGTGTTTTTTACATTTGAATTATAGAAAATCTTGTCGGATAATAGACCTATGTTTATTGACTGGTTTAATAAAATCATAGTTGTAGGATCGATGACTTTGGGCACGTAACGTATATATCTTTTTTTTTAAAAACACGTAATACATATTGCAATGACTATTTATATTTGTATTTAAAGTTTTCTTCAGTTTTGTCACTTATTAATGCTATAAATATTTTTAGAATCTTATCCCTTATTTTCGATAAATAGGCAAAGATATCAGGACTTGGTCGTAGAAACACATTTGACCTATTGGTTAAAATTTTAAAATTATAATAACCTGTATGTAAAAAAAATTATAAAAATTATTTTCGCATTCATAGACTACTTTAAAAATGGATTCAATTAAATTTCAAGCTTATCTCATGTCTTCATATTATTATTTATTGAAACTGCATTAACTTCCCCATTTATTTGATTATTATTATTATTTTATAAAAATATTTAGATTATTCTGTGGGTGCAAGTCTCAAGTTCATGCATGCACCAATGGAGACGCTCTACATATGGCATTGTCGATTAAGGTAGGTTCATCTTCTTAAATGCAACTCCTCCTTGCTCTCCATTACTATATAAATTGCTCTTTTCCTCACTCTCCATTTCAAGCTCTCACCTCATGTCCCATCAAGAACAAATCAATTAGTATTCTATATATATGTTCTTCATGAAAATTTCCAAGATGATCATCCTAAAACTCACATACACTGTTTCTTTTTGGATTCTTGGCGTGATCTTGATAATGTCAAGAACAATGAAGATAGTTTTGTTGGCTTTATTCATCTTCATTCTTGCTTCCGGTAAGTTTAATCTAACACACTTCTAAAGATGAAACGTGAACAATAACATAGATTGACATGTACTAACCTCTTTTATGTTCTTAGTTCTTACCATAAAAGTTTGACGTCAATATCTTTTTTGCATTTTTTGTTTTATTGAAATTTCAGTTTAGAAATAAAAAAGAATACACAAAATAAATTCATGTGTATAAATTCATACCCTTTAATTCTCATTCTTTTACAAAAGAAACTTTTAAAACCTTTTAGTAATATTTAATTATGACATAACTTGATTTTCATTTTTATGTATAACACAATTTATAAGATCACTTATTGTCATTACTTTTGGATGTAGCTTGTGTTATGGTAGCCGCCATTGCAGGAGCCATAGAAGGTCACACCACAGGCATTGGATTACTTCAAGGCGCATTGGTAGGAGTCATGGCTGGAGTTATCAACGTAGTTCAAGTCTTTGAACCGGTGCTACATAGTGATCTACCTTTATCTAAGGTAGTTGCAGCTATATATAATATAACCCTAAAGTCTAATATTAAAACTAATCAATCAAATACTTTTAGTTAGGAAGTGAGAGTAGTCTTCTGAAAAAGATGTTATTTAATTAGTAATTAATTATCTGAATAAAATACTATAATATATATGGTAAGTTGGTTATAATATATAGTTTTGTGACCGGAAAAAAAAACAAAAAAAATTGGCAGATGGCTTTATTGACGAGACTAGTGAATGAGAAAACAATTATGGAATTGGTTATACATTTTGTTCTCAAAGCATCTCAATGGCAAGTAAGTATATTTTAAATACCAATGAACACAATATCTTCTAATGCATGCAAAATTAAAACAATGTTATATATATTTATTTATATTAATGTATATATTTTTGTAATATTGATTAGATAGACATAAGTTACATGGAGATATCAGACATATATGATTTCAACCAAGAAACAAAAGGATTATCACATATGTCCATACAGAATATTCCAATGTTTTATAGTTGTTCAGATCATCAAAGTAACTGGAGCTGTCCTATATGCTTACAGGTAATGAAACTTAGTGATTAAAATGTGATTATATGGATTATCATGTTATAATAATGTGATTATAATTTCTTTATTATATTTCTAATTTTTCTTTTGGATGTGTAGGATTGGGAAGAAGGTGATGTAGGAAGAAAGCTAAAGAGATGTGGCCACACATTTCATATGAATTGTATAGATGAGTGGTTGCTTAGTCAACAAACTTGTCCTATTTGTAGAGACCATCTTTTATAACACATTTTTACATACAATATATACTAGGAGAACTCAATTGAAATTTATATATTGTTAAAATATACATGATTAAATATCTTATGAAATGATTAATTAGTGTTGGAATCAATTAATTTCATATCTATATATATAAAGTTCATAATACTCTCTTCTCTTGTGATGACACGTCATCATCCCGATCTCTCTATATTTGACACATCAGCATCATTAATTCAATTATTTATCTCTTTTATTTTATTACTAGGGTTAACCCGTCCTTCGGGCGGAATATTATTCACAAATTAATATTATTATCAACTAATATTTTACTTTAATTTTATTTATTTATTTTATAATATATTGTATTATAATTTTGTATATTTTTGCATGCTATAATCTGTTAAAAAAACTTTATAGATTAGTATATAAAATTATATATTTTCCACAATACACTTTAACAATAGATCATGAATAAAAAAAA
>KE159186.1:131398-157532 GCA_000411055.1 Leavenworthia alabamica | reverse complement strand
ACAAGTGGATATGTCTTTACCTTAGGTGGTGCAGCAGTATCCTGGAAATCTTCCAAGCAAACTCTCTTGGCTCGATCAACCATGGAATCAGAGTTTATAGCTTTAGATAAAACTGCAGAAGAAGCAGAGTTTATAGCTTTAGATAAAACTTCGAAATTTTTTGGAAGATATCCCGATGTGGGAAAAACCAGTGCCAGCATTACATGTACACTGTGATAGCCAATCAGCTATTTCTCGGGCACTGAATAAATTATACAATGGTAAATCTCGTCATATTAGAAGACGACACAAAACCATTAGACAGTTGATCTCTACGGGTGTACTCTCGATAGAATACATAAAGTCAGCTGACAATTTGGCAGATACATTTACCAAAAATTTGTCTAGATATCATAATGTGAAATTATCAAGAGGAATGGGTTTAAAGTCTACGGAAAAAAATGACGCTTGATGGATACCCCACTTATATGATTGGAGATCCCAAAATCTAGGTTCAAAGGGAAAACAAAATCAAGCTGATTTAGAATTGAGCACTGTAAGACTATGTCTATACCTAGTTCCTAAAATATAAAAATAAATAGTGCTACCTGTGTATGTATTGAGGCTAAGCATTGGCTTTTAATGATACCATAGCTTTGGGATATTCATGGAGTATTGCGGGATGCTTCTATAAAACAAAGCTTATGGATGATCACCTAGTGAGTGTGAAATGGGGCCGTTTCTAGGAGAATGAAAGAGAGGCTATATTCTCTAAGTTCACTCATGATAACCAGGAATGTTCAAGGCCAAAATGAACACAATAGAGAACTTAAAACTCTACGAGAAAATGTTTTGTGCGATATATGTTGTCTAGTTTTACATCAAAATCTGGGTAGTTCAAGACATCATGTTCACCTCCTAGCCGAGTAAATCCGACATACATAAAAAATGATTGGTTCAAAGCTGAGAAATGCTACCTTTCAGATACATCAACATTTTCGTATACTCTCGAATGTCTGTCTAGTCTAAGTCAAGTCATGTTTAGTCTAGTCAAGTTTATTTTGTTAACTTTATCGAGTCTTCATATGTTTAGTGTCATTTCTATTCATGTGGGGGATTGTTGGATCAATTATTTAATTATCCTAAGTGGATTGAATTAAATTAATGTGTGAATTGAAATGGGTCCTGTCGTGAGAATGAAAATAAGAGGATGACTAAGTCTTCTCTATATGTGAGGAGAATCCCTAAAATAGCTCACCAGTAGAGAGAATTGAGCTATCACGTATTCACGTTATACACTTCTCTTATATTTAGGAATTATGGTTTTCATCCTGCTGATATATAGGATTAAAAAACCTTGAGTAAGTACTTGAGTTTTTTTAATACAAAACGACAATCACACAAATCAAAGAAAAGTTCTAACAATATCTCTTTCATTTTTTTTAAGTAATAGTCTCGAGAGTATCGTAGATTTTCAGTTCGTGTAGAACCGAGTTTTAAAACTTGTGAAATCTGTTGATAGTGGTTGTATCCTGGGACTCTTGGATCACAGATTCTCGTTGCAGTGCGGGAGATTCAAAGAGTTAAGGAAAGAGATTAGTCTCGCTTCCACTCGTTCTTTCCTTAAACGTTTATAGATTTTTCATTTCAATCACCTTAACGTAGTGTTGCTATTTTAGCTCCTACATATTGGCCAGGCGGATTCAAGATTTTGCGGGTTAATCCGCGGTGGGCATGCGGGCGTGCGGGTGAACCACTTTTGTAGTTGGTCATTCCTAAGACTCTGCATGTGCTAGAGGATTTGAACTTATTTTAAAGTTTTTGTATTAATTAGAACGTTGAGTACTACAAAAAGCAAAACATATTGATTGTAAGTTTTGTAGCAGAAGCTTTAAAATAAGTACTGTAACATTTCTCTTCTTATCACAATTCGATGACAGCTCTACCTAAGACTTTGACTCTTTCGATCACAATTGACAACAGAAACAATTGTTAGTTTGTTCCAAATCATGATGGTAATCATGAATATCCACACACTAATATTTTTTTCAAGTACAGTATAAAATAACATAGACAACAGTTTTTTTAGAGGCATTTGTTTTTAGTTTATGATCAGTTATGATAAGATTTGGAGTTAGTTAGTTTTATGTTTTGGTTTTGATAATATGTATTAAAGTTAGTTGGTTTATGCCTTTTATTGTACCATGAGACTGAGCTGAAAACTGAATTATAAGTGCAGAAAAAACACTCACTCCACAAGCAGAGAAAGCATGTGCACCTCTCTCTTCATCCATATCCTTTGCAAGATGCAAGATAAATATTCTGGTTTTCTATTTTTTTACTCCAATTTCTGGTTTCTTTTTTGAACAATATGGATTGAGTAAAAACACAATAATCCAAGTCTTCATTGAGGAACATCATTGAAAATAAAATGGCAAGATATAATCTAAAATACAAGAGAAAAAATGAGAGTAGCTATATCAGTCTCTAAAAACAAAGCTAAAGCACCTCAAAAGTGAGAAAGGAGACTCCATTACACAAAGCCAAACACAATTGAGCTCCCATGTTGAACCCTTCTACTGATTTCTGTTTCTAATTCACATCATATGATCCAAAATCTGAGAAGGTATCAACAGTAACATGATTTTACCTTGTAATCGATCAAGATAAAAACCTATATTCAGAAATCAANGGCGGCGGTCTGTGTCCAGGCGGTCGCGGGCTGTGTTGTTTGACAGGTCTATGAGCACGTTATATTGGAGAAAGTGATAACACATATGACTAAGACATTTTTAAGGTCTTTTATGAATAAATTACTTCATCAAATATTATATTTGCCACTCTACTTTTGACTTAATTATGATATATTATCAAATCTTCTAATCTTTATCTATAGAACCTAAAATCGTTATAATTAATAAAAAAATCTTTACTTTTGGCAATACTATACTAAAACTATTTTCCGATGTTTTAGTAAATTAGTAAGATGTTTTTGGAGTCTTGAATCATCATAGACTATGTTTTGTAATGAAAGTTTCTATAAACATAGCTATGTAAGACCATAAACTGGAACATAATTATTGAACAAGACCATAAACATTAACAGGACTCTTGATTTTTACTAAAAAAGAGATAAAACGGCATCGTTCACATCTATACATACATAACCCAAAAGTTGGCTATATTCCTAAACAGATACAGATTGAGCTTCACAAACCGGAAGGTCATGTTCAAAGTTTGGACTAGCCCTAAGGATTGGATTACGTTCAAAGAAATTTGTGGGTTTCAAATCGAAACTTGAGGAAACTGTGGGCATTATTGGAAAATCTTCTTGACAAGGAATATGATGGAAGCCAAGTGTATACCACACAACTATATCCTTGTTTTCTATGTCTCTATCCCTACATCACAACAATAAAACAATTAAACCCAAACTATATAATTAATTAATTATTATTATTTGCAATTAAGTACCTGTCGGACCAAACCGCAAGTGTATCATCACCATGACTTTGGTAAGTGAATAAACCACCAGCCCACTGTTCGGACTTATTATATGGAGTGACCCATATTTGGTTATTGGTAAAAGCTCCTCTCTTCTGTGGTGGATCATCATGGTCTAGTAAACTAGCAGCCGTGGCTCTAGGCACAACCTTGTAAGCTGTAGGGTTACCAACCCGAGTGGTTCGACCAGAATTAATCACGTGGAATTCTGATGGATCGTATAAGCTAATCTTGACCTGACCATCCTTTTCAGTTTTAGCTACTTTCCTAACCGCTTTAAGATAACTCTTCCTTGGAGACTCACCTGGCTCAGTCTCTTGTCTCTTGAGATTCACTTTAACAAAAGAGTTGTCCGGACCATCCACATCAAGGTCAAGGTAAAACGTGACGTAATGATCATGAATTATTCCTATTACATTTTCAGACAGAAGCGTGCCGTAAAGCTCTTCTTCATTACCTTCTTTATCTTTATTCACTTGGTTCTTATTTTCGTACGTTGTCCCTTTCACCATCAAGATTCCACTAAGCCCAACCTATCATTATCATAAAGTTGTGGTTTGTGACAAGTAAATGAATATTCATTATTCCAAGAATCTTATAAAATTTAATATTTAAAAATTGAAAAGTACCTTAGTTTTTATAAGCCCATCAGTTTGGAACTCGTAATCAATTATGTAATCATAGTTACCTACCGAAGCTGCCATTCGCACTACTAACGTCACCTTTGGTCTCACTTCCCTTATCTAGTAATTAACATTAACCCTCAGAAACTTTTAATTATACGTTTTGAACTCTAAACTTTTTTTCTTTGTAAATAAATCCCATAAGTATAAAAACTAACCGGTAAATCAGTGATGGGGCTTTCGGAGTGACGCCAACTAATATCTCCGGCGTAACTCTCAAATATACAAACCATGTTTTCTCTAACGAACGGTGTTCCATCAGCCGCAGCGAAAACTCCGTCCATAAACGCTGCGTTTCGTGGACAATCATTAAGTGGTACAAGTGGCATGGCTTGTAAACCAAAACCATACTCGCCAGCGTCCATGTAAGTCTTAAAGTACCACGCGTCTGATGGATCCATGTACGGAACAAAAAGTTCCGACACGAACCCTTTGTACATAACATCACGTGTCTCTTGAGTATCAGGATCATGTACTTTCACTTGTGATAAAACCACACCTGCTCTCGGATCTGGTTTAAGATGAAATTCCCAATTTGCCCATTTCACTAAATGGTTATCTTCAATTACGAAGCTAGGTCCACGTGGCTGCTCGATTGATATAGGGTTGAGTGGTCGAGTTTTGTCAGTCTTCATAACGTTTCCGAACCGGTACTCGGTATTGGTAGAACCGGGTATGGGTATAGACCGACCGGTATCGGATATCTCAATGACTTGTCTTGTGTCTAAATCAATAAGAATGGTTAAACCTTCGACAGGTCTCATGTAAAAATTAGCTGTGTCTTGAGTAACAAAACATTGACTTTTAATTACTCTTACGTTTTCTTCTTTTTTACCATACCAACCACTTGATATAGGGAAACAAACCACATCCGTTAGATTAACTCCACGAGATATGATCGTACGGTTGAAATCCGCGTTTGAAAACGGTACCCAAGTAACGTCGTTCATTTCCTCTATAGTCATCACTGGATAACCCGAAACAGAAACCGGACTATTCACTGAATCTACTTGACCCGAAGAAAGATCAACAATAAGCACGTGCGTGTCAAGGTCAACACGTGCGAGGACAGAAGCTTTTCTTGGTGGGAGTGGGTTCCCTTTTACCCAACTACGAACAAGATTCTTGTCAGGCTCTTCAAGAACGACGGTGTGGAGCGCGTGTCTTGCACTGGAAGTGAATAGCGCGTGAGAGGAGAGGATAGATCTGACTTTGTTAATCTCAGTCAACGTGAGTGGATCTAGAGGATGGTTTGGGGTATCGAAGACGTGGTTATGGGTTTTAGTCTTTGGTTTAGGATTAGGTGGTGGTTTTTGTTTGTTGAAGAGGAAGTTTCTTGAGGCACAAAGAGGTGAAGATGATGAGTCGGTGCAGTCAAGAAACACGGTTGTGGAAGATGGCGTATGAGAGAAGTAAGTGGTAGTGAAAGAGATGATGAAACCGGCGGTGACTATGAGAAAAATAAACCGGAAAAAGCTTTTTTGCTCCATGTCAGTTTTGTTGTGTTGTGGTGTGTGAAGAGAGTAGTGTGAGCTTATCGTGTTTATAAAGAAGAAGAGACACTATTAACGTAACAAAATGACAAACTATTTAAAAGATAAATATCTACACTTGGTTAAATACGTGACATTTGCAATATATTTTGTTTTTTTATAAATAAATCTATATTACTATAACAAAATTATTGTATAAATGAAGATATGATATTAAAGTTAACAAGGATTAATGCATCTTCGTAAACACAGTTGAATAAACGATCATGGATATTATTTTATTAAGGAATTATACAAGTATAAAAGTTAAAGAAACCACTAAGTGACAATTTGTGAAACAGCTTTAGCTGATTAAAAGTTTAAAAAGTTTTTAAGGATAAGTTTGAAATCCAAAAAACTCAATTATCAAAGTACATAAAAGTTTTCTAAAAGTGTTAGTGTGTGCATATATAAAAATATTTGTGTAGTAGATCAAATTATCGTAAATATAAATTGTTTTTGCATTTATAAAAAATCTGAAATAATAATAATGTAACAGAGATAAAAAAAATTTAAAAAGATAAATTTATCGATTATCATGCATGTAAAAAATATCAAAGAGCAACAGAAGGAAAATATAAATCCTTTGAATTTAAAACTAGTTTAGGTTTTTAATTATTTATAAAACATCACAAAACTTAACTTTTAATTAAAAAAATAATTAAAACTAAATTTTATTTTAAGAAAATGATAGAATAGTTATTTGAAGAATCGGACATGGTCTCTTTTTTTGTCACTATCGAGCCTAAATCTTTCATATAATTTAAAACTCCTAAAACTATTTACATATATACAAAATTTGGAAAAGCCCTAAAAGATTCTATATACATTGAAGTGAATCAAAAGTTGTTTGTTTGCTAACTCTTGGACCACACCTCTAGATGGGCCTACAACGACCTCTACTGTGTAAGTCTCATCTATATCAATTTCTCTATCCCAAAAAAACACTTCTGTTAAAGTTTTATTTTCAGTTATAAGTTATTCTTAAAACCAGAAAAAAAAAACAAAGTTATGTACACGAATCATTAGGAATCTCTCAATGTTCTACTTCAACAATTGGGTTCTAATGGGCCTTACCAATGTGATCAACTGTTAATATAAAGACATTTCCTTTAATTCTTCAATTATTTATTTCCACTACATAAATTTTAAGTTCGAATAAATAACATATATATATATACATATATATAAGACATAATAATCAATTGCTTGGAAATGAATCTTGTTGGGAATTGAAAGTTACGAGAAAATCTGGTTGAGTTGGTAGATTTGTTTTAGGTTTCATGTAATTTTGAACCACTTTTCATATTGTTAGAGACATAATACTCTTTTAACTTAGATTTTAAAACAAGTTATGTTCTTTTTTTTCTTATGATCATTCATTTATACGTATATTTAAAATAAATATAAATATTGTTAATTTGAAATAAAATGGTTAATGTATTTGACCATTAGAAAAATTTACAAAAGTAAGTATGAGTATAAAAATTATTACAGTTTACTTGATAAATTAGTAAATTTTTTGCAGACAGATATTTTAATCTAATTATCACATTTATAAATAAATAGACACAATAAATTAATAAAATATTGTTGTTCCAAGTTCTAACACTATTAATTTATTAAATAAATTACTATTTATAAATGATTAAAGAATAGTAAAAAATTTTAGTAGGAAAAAATTCAGTTATATATATAATTGACTATAAATCAGAAGTTTTTCAATTAAAAAAATTCAAAGGACGAATAATTCCCAAATATAATATATTGCTTGTATCTGTGACAGTGTATAAATGTACATGCATTGCATGATCTTTAAAGAATGCGATACGAATACAGATGTCAAACAATCTAAAAATACATACACTTCGAAAACCAATATAATCTAAATACATAATATTTATATTTAAATATCTCTGACACCTAAATCGTAACCATCGCTTGAAGACTGAACTATATAAATTTAACTTTATTTATATTTAATTAGCATAACCAATTAATTATCAACATATATATCTTTTTTTTGTAATTAATCATAATATTATTATTACAAGTAAAAGATCATTGTCTCTTCTTCCTCATTTTGACTTGCTCAATTTTGCTCTACCTAACCCTAATCGCCATTTTCTGATTCTCCATCGAAAAATGTCTCATCTTGATGATCTTCCTTCCACTCCCGGAAAGTACAAAACCGATAAAGCTCCTCCGTACTGGATTCTCCACCATCACCGTTATCTCCGCCTCTCAAAACTCACTCTTTGGGCTTCTCTATTTCTCGCTATGTTTCTTTTCTACATCGTTTTATCTCCTCCACCATCACCATCTCGCCGTAATCTCAACGATTCCTCCGCAAAATACGGTGGTTCTCACTGGGAAAAACAAGTCAGAAAATCAGCGCATCCAAGGTCTAACGGTGGTTTAACAGTACTAGTCACCGGAGCCGCCGGATTCGTAGGCACACATGTCTCAATCGCGTTACGAAGACGTGGCGATGGTGTTTTAGGTATTGATAATTTCAATAAATATTATGATCCAAAGCTTAAAAGAGCAAGACAAAAGCTTTTAGAAAGATCAAGCATTTTCATCGTTGAAGGTGATATAAACGACGCCGTTTTATTAAGAAAGCTTTTTGATGTTGTTCTCTTTACACATGTAATGCATTTAGCTGCTCAAGCTGGTGTTCGTTACGCAATGCAAAACCCAGGATCTTATGTGAATAGTAACATTGCTGGATTTGTTAATCTATTACAAGTATCTAAATCAGCAAATCCACAACCTGCTATTGTCTGGGCATCATCTAGTTCTGTTTATGGTCTTAATACTAAAGTACCATTTTCAGAGAAAGATCGTACAGATCAACCAGCTAGTTTATATGCAGCTACTAAGAAAGCTGGTGAAGGCATTGCTCATACTTATAACCATATCTATGGTTTATCACTTACAGGGTTAAGATTTTTCACTGTTTATGGACCTTGGGGTAGACCAGATATGGCTTATTTCTTCTTTACTAAAGATATTCTTAAAGGGAAGACTATTACAGTGTTTGAATCTCCTGATAAAGGTAGTGTTGCTAGAGATTTTACTTATATTGATGATATTGTTAAAGGTTGTTTAGGTGCTTTAGATACTGCTGAGAAGAGTACTGGTAGTGGTGGTAAGAAGAAAGGTCCTGCTATGTTTAGGATTTATAATTTGGGTAATACTTCACCTGTTCCTGTTACTAAGCTTGTTACTATATTAGAGAAGCTATTGAAGACTAAAGCTAAGAAAAAGATCATGCCTTTACCTAGGAATGGAGATGTTGAGTTTACTCATGCTAATATCACCTTGGCACAAGCGGAGATTGGGTATAAACCTATGGTTGATCTTGAGACTGGTCTGAAAAAGTTTGTGAAATGGTATTTAGGGTTTTACACTGGTTCAAAGAAGAAGAGTTCTTGGTGAGACTGAACTTGGAGTTTGCTCTATCTACAAACACTAGTGTGTTATCTCAACATAAGGCTTTTATTTGCATATTGCATTGTTTCTGTGTTGCTTCATTTATTTGTTAGTAGATTTTGAGTTATGTACAGCTTCACGACTTAGGCTTTGTTCCTTTATGTCGGGAGAATAAATTAAGCTTTGATTTTGATGCATATACTCTTGTAGTAATTCAATCTATTTTATAACCTTGTCTCTTGTCAACCATTCCTTTGATCTGACAAGACACTGCATAGTTTCTGTAATAAGCCAATAGATTTCACAACAGTAACCAAAGTTAAAATTGCAACAAACATACAAAGAACTCTTGATTCGTTTGTCAACATACACAAAAACAGATCAACAAAACTCAAAACCAAAGATTTAAACAACAAAAGAGGTTAAAAAGAAATAATAAAGAACACTAAACCAAAGATTGTCTTGAGATGAAACCACCAACGTCAACCAAAACCAATGTATTACATAAGGACTGATAAACTTCACCAGTGAGTTGGGCTAATACGAGGTTGTCCATTGATGAACTCTGCAACTGAATGGTGTCTGTGGGTAAAGGTGGATCATTGGAGTTTCCTGAACTTTCTGGAAGTGTAGGAGATTGATCTGAAGATGAGCTTCCAGAACCATGATGTTTATTGTTGTTATGGTCGTCATTTTCCTCATTAGTCTTCTTCTTGCTACTGCCTGAGCCGCCATCTGCGCCGTCTTTTGAGATGGTTTTAACCACTTCGGGACGTGGTTCTACTCCTACCCTCCTTAGGTGCAACTAAACACACACATAAAGTGCAATTTATCGAGTTTAATTAGCTTTTATATGTTTTGATGCAATGAGTATTACTAAAAATATACCTGTAAATGCAAATTGACTTCGTCGGGCCTTGATAGGAATGGGAAATCTCCTCCAGTCTTTAAGTAAGCTCTCCTTGCTTCGGGATACCTCTCTGTAAGTTCATCTTTAAGATGTTGTGGTATTGCACAGTAATCGTTTGTCTGATTTAGAATACAAAACAGCATTGTTAGAAATAACTTGCATTGATAATAAAAAAAAGTCTAGTTAGCGCCAAAACCTACATCCATTATAGTGATGGACGAATCAGGGAGTAGTAAAGATCCCACAGAGCCAGCATCTACTGTTAAAGTTAACCGGGAAGCCAAGTCATCTTTTGATAATGTCTCAACCTAAATAAGATGAAACCGAAAGGAACTGGGATGGTAAGTTCATCTAAAAAGTCTCTTTCACATGTTATTCAGATCCAATGAAGAAAATATCAAAGAGAAAATTATCTAGGGAAACCACCTGAGAAACAGCAAAGTCGACAGAGTCAGCAATAAAGGGTTCATGAGGTCCATCACGTATTCCTGTTAACACGTATCGCTTCAGCAAAAAAGAAGGAGTCCAACTAACACTGCATCCCGAAAAAGCATTGAGAGTGAGTATAAATCATTAAGCACAAACCAAAAATAACAAAGAGATGGAACTAAACTATCATAATATAAGAGGGAGAAACATACAAAGGAGCCCATGGCATTGCAGATGCAAAAGTGTGAGTATCCAAATATGTATTCGACAAAAGCAATGACTTAACCCGTCTTGGACGATGATGAGCAAAGAGTTGAGCTAAGAAACCTCCAAGGGAAGTACCATAAAGATGCACCTATATATGAAAAAAGTCTCAAATGCAATCACTTACAAAATCTATAGATGGTGAATTTGTAGAGCTTACAAAAGAGATCTTACATGATGCACATCAATGGTGTCCAAGAATTTCTCAAATGCTTGAATCCACTCATGATAATTCCAAACTCGTGGAATGTCAATTGAAATTACTCGATAACCCTGAAATAAAAGATTGAACAACACTGAAGAAAACATTTAAATGATACATAAGAATCTTCAAAAACCATAGCCTAATAACTTGAGAAACCTTGGAAGAGAGTGACATAATCTGTTTATAGTAAACATCAGCAGTTCCTGCGATTCCAGGTATACATATGAGTGGAGGAATAGTCTTTGGACCAAAATCATAATAACGCCATTGCTTTGTACCAATCTGAATTTAAGATCATTAGATTGTTAATTCTCTGAATCGATTGAACTACTCAGATGATCATCAAATTCTCGTAATACATAATAAAACGAAATAATCGAAAATGAAGAACATAATTTTTCCAGAGCTATCGTTCAATATTGACCTAATTCAAAAATAGCGGAGCTGAATGCAGAAGAATCGAAGAAGGAGAAGAAACTTACGGGAATCTTATGAAGAGGAACTTGAGATTTGAAGTAGATGTAATCTCCCGGCGCCGATGAGACGCCTTTCATAGCTGATCAGAGATTTTCAACATCCGACGAGACTCTTCAATGGATCAAATCTTTTTAATTTCCTCTCTTCCCCAACAACTTTTCAATTATTTTGATAGAAATATTTAACGGCGAGATAACAGAGTGCCGTGAGTGTATAATTGTCATCATGACTCATTGACTCATCAACCATCTTTTCACATGCTTCAATACAATTTCGGTTATTCCTATAATATTTTCAATATTTCGTTCAAGAAAAAATAACAAAACATGGTCAAAACTCTAAACACTTAAAAATAAATTTCTGTTTGATTTTTTTTTAATTAATACATTTATAAAAATTCTATCAATAATCAAATTTTATGGTTAAACAACTAAATAATCATGGTAAAAAATAACCTATCAAGAAAAATTTGGATTTGCGTTCTTATATTATGGTATCTATCTTATTATCCCATGTAAAATATGCAGCTACTAAATTTTTTAGTGGGCCGACGACTTTATTATATAAAGCCCAATGGGCTTAACACCACATTATTTTTATTTTTTATTTTTACAGAAGAAACTAAACCCAGTACATTAAATAAAAAGGAAACATAAAATAAAAAGGAAACTTTTGTAATAAAAAAAAAGGAAACTAGAACAACCAAAACTTTTATATATATATATATTTCAATATGTAACCCTAAGCTCCACAAAATCTTTGAATCTCAATTTGTTTCTCTTTCAATTTGCTCTTTGCTATTTACAATTTCAAAGATGAATAATGAAGCTGATGAATTGTTACTTGACATCCAAAGATTGAGACTATCTCAATCAGACACAAACATAGTCTTGCTCACTGTCGAAACTAAATATGATGAGATCATTCATGACCCAACCAATGGTCATATAACCCTAACCGGTCGTTCAGTTCATGTTTCTACATCACTTGGCATTAGTTTCGTTCTTCATTCTAATGATCCCAACGAAATCCAAGTATTTCTCAAAACTCAACTCATTAACTATCCTAATTGGGTTTGTGATAAATTAGCCTCAGAGATCTCAACGGAAGCAACTAACTTAGGGTTTGGTCACAATGGCTTTGACTTAGCCATAACTGCCACACTTTGTCACCGGACTTTGGTTCTACCTAGTCTTTATTTGTCTAATAGGCTCCCCGCTTGTCGTTCTTTGTCTAACGATGTGAGAGCATTAAGGGTTAAGATATTGAGGATGGTTCTTGTAGGGATGGTGAAAGAAACGGAGTTTAATAGTGTGAAGAGGGATACAGAGTCGTGTCCGATTTGTCTCGAAGATTTCTCCGGTTCGAAACCTACACGCATGATCTGTTCACATGTGTTTCACAGTTCTTGTCTCGTCCAGTGGCTTTACCATAAAAACAGTTGTCCGTTGTGTCGCACTGTACTGTATGATCGATGATTTGGAAGAAAGCTGATGAATAGATTTCAAGTTAGGGTTTTGTCTTTCTTATTATTGGATAACTTGTATTACACGTTCTATTTGTTAAAAACCAATAATGAAACAATTTTGTTCAATATTTTCTTTTGTATTATTGCCATAGTTTGTTTTTTTGTTTAATTGATATATTTATAAATAATTCAATCAAAAATCAAATTTGTGGTACAACCAACAAAGTAATCGTAGTTCTTAAAATTATGTTATATATCTTATTATATATCACACGTAAAAAAATGTAGCTACTGAGTTTAATTAACTTTCATCTTCCCATGATTTTTTTACCCTAATATTAGTAATTAATAGACATTATATATTTTATTACTTCTGCACATTAAATCTGTCATGGAACAGATTAAAGAAGATTTTGTTAACTTATGCTGAAACATTTTGTAGTCTTGTATGAAAGTTATCAAATAAGCGCAAGTACTCCCAAGTCCCAAGTACTCTCCCATGTTACAAAGATCTTGCGGTCAGAAACAAATGTCTTAAGGTAACTTTTGAAGTAAGTNATATATAGTTATACAATGACCACAACAATCAATACACACATCAAAAATAGAAGAAAAACAAACTCAACTTTAAAGCATATATATGGTAACAATATTACAGTAAAAAAGCTCAATTTTAACTTGGTCACTGGGATCAATAACACGAAAGAAGTTAGATATATCCACGTGGAAATTCAATTTCGACTTTAATACTCTTTTTTTTGCAAAATGTCGACAAAAAAATTAAATAAAAAGGAAACTATTTGATGTTAAAGAAAAAAGAAAGTATTTAGTAACAAAAAAAAGGAAACATTCTTATATCAAAAAAAAAAAGGAAACATAAAAAAAAAGGAAACATAAAAAAAGGAAACTAGAACAAACCAGCTTATATATATATATATATATGTAACTCCACAAATCTCTAAATCTCAAATTGTTTCTATTTCAATTTGCTCTCCTTACGAATTCTTTTGTGAATCTCTTCTGAATTTTTCATTTTTTTTGAGGTTTCAAAGATGAGTAATGAACCAGAAGTGTTGTTACTTGACATCCAAGGGTTGAGACTGTCTCAATCAGACATAAAGATAGTCTCTCTCGCTCTCGACAATAAATATGAAGAGATAATTCGTGACCCAACCAACGGTCTTATAACCCTAACCGGTCGATCAGTTCGTGTTTTTTTATCTTATGATCGCTTCACTTTCATCCTTTTTTCTAATGATCCCGACCAAATCAATTCAGATATCAGACATCAACTCGTTAACTGCCCTGATTGGGTTTGTGAACAGTTAGCTTCAAAGATCTCAACTGAAGCAACTAANTTAGCTTCAAAGATCTCAACTGAAGCAACTAACTTAGGGTTTGGTTACAATGGCTTTGACTTAACCATAACCGCCACACTTAGACACCGGACTTTTGTTCTTCCTACTTATTCGTCTAATGATGAGTTTTGTGCTTCTTGGTCTAGCGATGAGGGATCAATGAGGGCTAAGCTATTGAGGATGATTCTTGTAGGGATGATGAAAGAAGGAGAGTTTAAAAGTGAGAACACTGAAACAGAGTCTTGTTCGATCTGTCTCGAAGATTTCTCCGATTCAAGACCTACACGCACCACCTGTTCACATGTGTTTCATGGTCCTTGTCTCCTCAAGTGGCTCTACCGTAAAAACAGTTGTCCGTTGTGCCGTACTGTACTGTACGATTACGACTGATGATTTGGAAACAAAGCTGATGAATGGGTTCAAGTTAGGGTTTTTTATCTTTCACGTTATTGAATCATTTGGCTCACACACTTCATTTGTTATGAAATTTTTTTCTTTCTTTTTGGGTTATTAGGGGTTTGAATTGACTTTAGTCACACGCTTTGTGCGTGTTTTAGAGTCTTAAATCAATTTCAATTACATGATCTTCTATTTATATCATTGTTTTCGAGTTCTCACTACACTTGTTTGAAAGTCTTTAAGTTTTTGGTTTCGTTCATTTTGAAGTTAACATAATAATACCAACCTAAATAACTTGACATAGCAAGCAAAATTAGAAGTTACTACAAAATTATCCGGCAACTAAAACTCGCCGGAAAGTTCAACTTTATTAGTTCAAACAGTGGAATACAAACAAAACTTACTAACTTTATTGCAACTATTACCATTAGAAAACAAAACTTACTAACTTTATTGCAACTATTACCATTAAAAAACAAAACTTTCCGATGCAGAACTCATCGCCGGAAAGCATTCAACTTCATTTTTATAAACTGCAAAAAATTTCTGACAAAAAAAGAACAAAGTAAATTACTTTTACCTTGTAGTTATTACTGCAGCGGTAACTCATTCATTCTATTGAAACCACTCAACCGGCCACCAACTCGGTCTAATCGCCTCGACCTTCACATCCTCTAAATCCTTTACTGTTAATTCAGCTGATGGTCTAAAGGCTTCTTCTACTCTCATTACACCCATTCCTCTACTACCTAAAGCTGTAGACACCATTCCCATTTTCTTACCAGTTCCTGATTCAACCACTTCAGCTCCAGCCGCAATTTTCTGGTTTACCTCTGCGGTTTATACAAAAACTCAGACTCAATACTAGAACTTGGTTTTCTGATCATAAACTTAAATTCAATTTACCATTTCCTTTACTATCGATGAATCGCAATGGGATTAAGCGTTTACGAATAACACCTCGATGATGTGTACGAGCTATAAGTTCTTGACCAACATAACAGCCTTTGTCAAAACTTATTGCATTAAGACCAACAAAATTATACTCAAGTGGTATTGCTTCACCTGTTAAAGCCACAACAACATTAAAATTATCACACAGAGATCATTGAGTTAATACAAGATCATACCTTTAGGAATTTCAACTGATCCTTCAGCAACTCCATGTTCTAATCTCCATAAAAGATAATTACTTTCATCTGTTTCTTTATCTACTTCAACTAAAGGAGCTACAAAAACAAACTAAAGCTGTAAAAGCTTTGATTTCGTAAGCTTTTCGCTTAATCTTAAGAACTAAAAAGCTTTGATTTTGATTAATAAAACTTACGAGTAGAATTAGAAGGAAAGATACTTCTATAGCCAAGACAATCCAATCTTGGATCTTTATACCATTGCCATCCATACTTATTACCACTAGCTGTAGATTCACCACCACGATCAATGCCACCACCCCAGCCGATAGATGAAGATCCAGATAGATTTGTACCGTAACGTTGCCAACAAGAAAAGTCCTCACCAACGTTTTCAATACTCACTTTGGACCTCAAACGATATCTATTGAACATTCACACACACATAAATTAGACCTAATTTGTTCAAATCAACTATAGATCAATAAACCCTAATTTCTAAGAACATTACTAAAACAGAGATCTCAAAAAACCTAATTTTTTCAAAAAATTTCATAGTGAGAGGATATAAAAAGATTACTTTTTGAGTGTTTCCAGCAATTCATCAAGGACATCAACATCAACATCTGCAAATAACTCAATTGATCCATCACGACCCGAATCCGACCCGGGTCCGGAGCCAGTTCGATTGAGTTTTTCATCGGG
Source organism: Leavenworthia alabamica (assembly GCA_000411055.1). NCBI lineage: Eukaryota > Viridiplantae > Streptophyta > Magnoliopsida > Brassicales > Brassicaceae > Leavenworthia > Leavenworthia alabamica. Next base: position 141,051 of record KE159186.1, on the reverse strand, counting down.
TTGAGAAGGACTATACAAGAAAAAATCGTATAGAAACCTTCCTTGAGGAGTTAACAGAGCTGCGTACATAGGTGGTGTAGTAACTGAAGCCATATTCGGAGTAGGTACCGTCGAGCTTTTCTCGCCGGACGATTCACTGAACCTCCGTACATCATTGGTTAATAGACCTTGAAGAAATTTAACCGTATCCGGTCCGTTAAACCGGATAACGGAACGTGATTTTAGCTTAGAAGCCATTGGACCGGCATCTTCTAGACCACTGTGTAGATTCCGGTGATAAATCAATGCGGATTTGAAAATTGAACGACGGGAACTGAATCGAAGCATCTTTAGTGATGTTTAGCTCGGTTAGTATTGTTCTTCTTCGTCGCTCGTCTCTGTGGACCTGTGGTTTTGAGTTTAGACCACTATTGCCTTGGAGAAAGGTCTGAAACAAAGACACGTGAGTAACACGTGGCAGTGAGATTAATCTACTATTTCTGACACGTGTAATTAAATTACGGATTGCGTAGGATGAAAATTTACTAAACTAGCCTATAAAAGAGTTGACTTGACTTTTTCTTCACTTGAACGAGTTTGTAAAGATTTGATCATTTATTTTTCCGTTTATTACGACGAGTTTATTATTAATTTTTTTTAAACCAATAAGAAATATTAACACTTTTTGCTATTTTTATAGCTTTTTAAAAATCTAATTATCGAGGTTTAAGGTGTAGAAACCATTGGGCTAAAGAAGGCGTAGTGTTGTAAGACTTAAATAACACTGTTTATTCGAAGCCCAATAAAAAGGATGAAGCAGAAAGGCCCAAATCCACAGCTGAAATTATTAAGTAAATTTTTCTTAAACAAACAACCTCTAAAACAACACTTAATAGATCTTATCTTTTAAAATGTTTTTTTTTGTCAAACTTTTAAAATTTTTTTTTTTTTGACATTTTTGATAAGAATAAAAGGGAAAACCTAATTTAATTGAATATAAAATTTACAAATTCTATATAATATTTTTCTTTTTGAACATCTGATTATATTGAGTATGTAAACATTGTGTTGTCAACAATTTAGTGTTTTACATGTAAACTTCTATATAATATATTCTTTATCAAATTGGAAAAAAGTGAATAATGTAAGAGAAAATGTTGGGTAAAAAAAATGAGAATTTATGATAATTATAAAAAAAAAATGAGAATTTATGATAATTATAAAAAAAAACACTTTTGTAAAAGTCAGGACAAAAAAAAAATTTTTTTGACTTTTAAACACGTCTGAGAAAACTCATTCAAAGTTTGAAAATTAATGGGCTCGGCTGAATCCTCCTCCGACCCAGAAACAGCAATAATCTCTAGAAGCGCCAAAACTTTCTTTGCTTTTACAAAGCTATTGTCTTCGTCACCAAGTAAACCCTAGATTCTAGATCCACCATTTCAATTTTCAAAACTTGTTCATCTTCGAGAATCTATATATTTTGATCCCCAAATTATATAATCGATTTGGCTAAAATTTTTTCCTTCTTATTCTCTATCCATCAAACAATACCTTCTTACACCGATCATATCGATTCCACATCAATGTCATTCTCCGATTCTGGATCGTCTTCATATGGCGGAGATTACAAAAATTTCAGGCAAATCACCAGAGAAAGTGAGACCTTCTTTCACCCTATTTTGAAATTGGATTTTTTATTAGATTTGTGTAGAAGCTTCTAATTAGGTCTAATTGATCAAAATTTGAAATCTGATGTTATACCATGTTCTGATGAATTACAATTTAGGTTGTTTTTTTTGTTCAATTAATTAATAATTTACAATTTTTTATTTATTTTACTTTTGGTTTCATAAGGTAATAATTTTGTCACTTTTGGTTTTCAGGATTACTATATGAAATGCTAAAGCCAGAAAAAAACGAGAGTTCCAAATTAACTTGGAAGGTATTTAAAAAAAAAATTGTTTCATTTTTTTGGATTTGATCAGTTATCTTCTTCTCCAATGATTCCTTTTAAAATGTGTAATTAGGTACTTGTCGTTGACAAGTTCACAGTGAAGATAATCTCATCTGTTTGCAAATTGTCTGAGATCACTCAACAAGGCATTTCTTGTAAGTTCACATTGTGAAATATTGTTTTTTTTTTTAATATTCTTTGCATTGATTTTTATATGGAAATATTGATTTTTTTGTTTACATTTTCCAGTGGTTGAGGTCATAACTAAACATAGGCAACCTATGACTGCTATGGAAGTCATATACTTTATTCAACCAACTGAAGCAAAGTAAGAAAATTTAGTATTTACACCATTAACATTGATTTTTCGTCGATTTACTTTTATGAGTTTCTGAAGCTGTTGTTGTTTTGTTTGCCAGTGTTAATGTGTTTTTATCTGATATGACTGGTAAATCACCACTTTACAAGAAGTATGTGAACAATTCCTTCCTTGTTTTCATAATTTGCTATATTGATGGACTGTCGTGTTCGAAATGATTATTAATTTTCTATGAACGTTGTCTTTAGGGCGTTTGTTTTCTTTAGCTCTCCTGTTTCAAGAAGCTTAGTTACTCTGATTAAGAAGGACTTGAGGGCGATGAAACGAATTGGGGCTTTGAAAGAGGTTCTTTTCCTCCAATGCTTCTTTCATAGAATTTTCCTCTCTTCCCTTATCTACATGCAATCTTACTATATAGTTAAGATAATGTAATATTGGATTTCTGTTATATACAGATGAACTTGGAGTATATTAGCATGGATGGCCAGGTATCTTCCCGATTTAGTTCTGTGTTTTCTCAAGATTTTGTAGTCTGACATTAGTGATATCTAACAATGAGTTTCATGCTTGACCCTCAAATCATTGGTTGTTTCTTTTCTTGAGACCAAACTCAAATACAGTTTTTACATGGCTGTTATCAACCTTTTAACATCTTAGAACATGCCTTCATAAAGTCTGCATTTAGTTAAGTTTGACATTATCAAAAAGCATTTTTTTCTTAATTACTACTATGGATTATGTCCCTGCAGGGCTTTGTTACAAATAATGAAAATGCTCTGGAAGAACTTTTCAGTGACGAGGAAAACCATCAAAGAGGAGATGCTTGTTTGAATGTGGTAGCTAAACGCATTGCTACAGTTTTGGCCTCGCTAAAGGTATGATTTGAAGCACAAATTCAAACCTTGTTTGTTTGATTTTGCATGAAATTCCTACAATGTTTATATCTTTAAACTCTTCTGGTATATAGGAATACCCCTTTGTTCGCTATCGTGGAGCTAAAGGTCTTGATGCCGCAACAATGACAAGTTACCGAGAGTTGATTCCTACAAAGCTCGCTGCTAGTGTCTGGAATTTTCTGGCAAGATACAAACAGACAATCGAAGATTTTCCACAGACTGAAACATGTGAACTACTTATCTTGGATCGATCCATAGACCAGGTCAGGATCTTCACTGCGAAAATGATCTTTCAGTACTACTTGATATGATATAGCCACTTAATAACAGATTAACCTTCTTATGCTTCTTAGATCGCACCTCTCATTCATGAGTGGACATATGATGCGATGTGTCACGATTTGCTTAATATGGAAGGAAATAAATACACTTACGAGGTGACATTTTGGTGTCATGTTTCATATCTTGCAAAAGTTAGTTGTAGTTCATCACTACATCATATGGTAATTTCCCTTTTCTTTCTTAGTGTTTAGGTTCCTAGTAAAACTGGTGATAATCCTGAGAAGAAAGAGGTTCTTCTAGATGAAGAAGATCCCATTTGGGTGGAGCTTCGTGATTTTCACATTGCAGATGTATGTTTTGCTATACTATCATGCCTTCAATTTTCAGTTCTTAAGATTTCACATGGGTGTTATGTAAGTTATCTTTTATTATTATTGTTCAGGCAAGTGAAAGATTGCATGAGAAGATGACAAACTTTGTGTCGAAAAACAAAGCCGCACAATTGAAAAACAGTTCCAAGTAATGATCAGTTTGTCTTGTTCCTTGTTTCAAATGATCCACTAGAATTTTTCTGATTGTTTTACTGAATTTTTGTGTGCAGAGACTTTGGTGATCTTTCATCAAAAGACTTGCAGAAGATGGTTCACGCTTTGCCTCAGTACAGTGAGCAAATTGACAAGCTTTCTCTACATGTGGAGGTCAGTTTTAAGTTTATAAAATCAATCATGTATAAGAAAGTTTGCTATATAGATCATTTTTTCTTCATGTAATATCAATGCAGATTGCTAGAACAATTAACAGAACTATCATGGAAAAAGGTCTAAGAGAACTCGGGCAGCTCGAGCAAGACCTTGTTTTTGGGGATGCTGGAAGAAAAGATGTTATCAAATTCTTAAGCACCAATCATGTAAGATCCTCTGCGTTTTAGAGTCTAACATCAGAAAATTTTGTGCCTAAATGTGAGTGACATTTACAGGTTATAAACCAAGAAAGCAAGCTGCGGTTAATGATGATTGTTGCGGCAATATATCCAAAGAAGTTCGAAGGTGAAAAGGGAAGAAAGATGATGGAGGTAATAAACAATATTAATCTCCAAATATGTTTGAACTAAGCGTTGTTTATCTCTGAGAGTATTAAATCCTTCAGCTAGCGAAATTGTCGGGCGATGATATAGTAGCTGTGAACAATATGAGATTACTTGGACCAGTAGCTACAGAGTCCAAAAAGAGTACAACAGGATCATTCCCTCTCAAGTTTGATGTTCTTAGTGTAAGTATTCCTCTTCGTTTCTTGTCTTTATTAGAATACATAAGACTAATAAGTGGAGTCTTTTTGATCATCCATGTGAATCAGAAGAAGCGAGTTGCTCGAAGAGACCGGGATGGTGAAACACAAACATGGCAACTATCTCGTTTTTACCCGATTGTTGAGGTCCATTACCATTTTGAAAAACTATCAACTTTCACTACAAGCATTTGTATATATGTTTGATTTCTTTGTATCTTGTTATTTCAGGAACTTATTGAGAAACTTAGCAAAGGTCATTTGCCAAAACAAGATTACCCTTGTATGAATGAACCAAGACCAACGTTTTATTCAGGCTCTCAATCTCCATCAGCTAGTCCTGGATTACCTAATTCAAGACGAACACCAACATGGGCTAGACGCCATCTCTCTGATGATGGTTATTTCAGGTAAATTCAGTTTCTCCTTTTTCTTTTTCAGATAATAATGGTGAAATCAACATTTTTGATTCAAATATATACTCTTCAGTGACTCGGTTCTAGCACGAGCATCTAGTGGATTCAAGAGAAAAGGACAGAGGATTTTTGTGTTCATAGTAGGAGGAGCAACAAGATCAGAGGTAATGATATTACTCTCAAGTCTGAGAAATATAACATTGTAGTGAACAGTTTGTAAACAAGATTGTTGATTTGTTGTAGTTGAGGGTTTGCCACAAACTTACAGAGAAGCTTGATAGAGAAGTTATCTTAGGCTCTTCTAGCTTCCTTGATCCCCAAACTTTTCTCACTGTATGAAATCTTTTCACTTAAACATTGATTCTCTTCTTTTTTCTGAGTTTACATTGACTAAGATTGTGTTTTGTTGTCATGTGTAGAAAATGAAACAACTGAATGAAGAAGAGGAGATCTCACTTGATGATATTGACATTTAAATTTCTTTTTTGTTTATTTTTGTTTCATTCCCTTGGATTTGGGTTTCTTTGTGGTTTTATGACAACTTATATCGCGAGTATGTTTTTATTTTGGAAATAAAATGGTGAAATATACTCGCCCTCTGTATGTATAAATAAAAATATATATCATTGGTTTGATTTAAATTAATGGATTGTTTTACTTAAGTTAAAAAAAATTACTCTGACTGTAAAAACAAATTCGCCCACCGTGGGGCTCGAACCCACGACCACAAGGTTAAGAGCCTTGCGCTCTACCAACTGAGCTAGACGGGCTTGTTGTTCTGTTTATAAACTTATTTATCATGTAAAATACGATGAAGTTATGAACACTTCTTGATTCTTTTTGAAGACAACAAAATATATTTAAAAAAGTTGCACGAAAGAGCAAAACCCAGTCCCGACAGACTTATACATCATGGACCCACAACTGTCGGAAACAGAGCTTTTTTCATGCGAACTTAAAAATAATAACAAAGCTAGTTTTAGTAAACAACTTTGAATACGTAAGACACATCCCAAAATATTATAATTACTCACTCACCTTTTGTTTTCGTGAAGCTGACTAGACTTTGCCTAAAACTTCTCCATTTTACTAATCGGATTTTATTCCTCTGTTATTGTTGTTACTCTTCTTGGAAGATTCCTTGATCTGTAATACATTTTAGAGATCTTTAGCCTCTCCATTCTAGAGATTAGTAAAATACCAACAACATATTTTCAATAAATGAAGATTTTTACCTGTTCAAGAAGCTTCTTTTGGAATCTGTAACCCTGTTGATCCGAGGAAACCAAAAATATATATAATTACATAAATGTTTTTAGACAGAACTAGTACAAATCAGTTGTGTGAGTTTTTGATATTACCTTATCAGTTCCATAAATGTAATCACAATAAGTGAAAACTGAAGCAAAGTTGCTTTGGCTTTGTCCACCAACGTAATGATGATAGTCATGGTACTCAGCTCCACCGTAAAAAGGAANTATATATATATATATATATATATATATATATGTTTTTAGTATGGTTAGAAACATTTTATCATTCTCACATGACACGTTGTAAAGTAAACAAAACCCTAGTTTTCCCATGCGCCACTTTCATGTTTTGGGTTACTCCAAAAGTTAATTAAACAAATAAAAATGACCATCATCAAAAGATTATGTTATATAATCTATTATCTAAAATAGATTAAAAAGCCTAATACCTAACTTAAACCCCCAGCTGTAAAAAGCCAAAGCCACTCTTTATTTATCATATATAACAATTGTTTAGTTTATAAAGTTATTATTAATTAAAAGTTAAATGATTCTTTTTTTGCAAAAAAACAAAAACACTTACCCACTATGAGTTTCAATAGCTTCAACTTGTCTTAAACCAATCCATAACCAAAAAGTGATCATATGACCAGGAACTATAGCTGGTCCTAAAAACGTTGGTATACCAAGAATCAACACTTCAGCCCAATGTGCATGAGAAGCTGCATAACCAATAGGAGATGTATACTCATGATGAACATGATGAATCTTATCATAACCCCATTTACTATGAAAGAATCTATGAACCCAATAATTCATATAATCTTCTATCAGTAAGTATACTATTAACTGTGGTATAATCTCTTTAACTGTTGGTAATGGTAAACCAAATCGAATCTTAATCATCTGTGAAAATAAATAAACATATTATAACTCATATCATCGTAACATATTGAAACCAAAGTGTTGTGTTATGTTGTTATTACCTGAATTGAAGGATATGAAACGAGTTGTAATGGACCAACGACAAGTATGAACATTTTCATAACGTTTTTGTAACAATTGAACGTGTCAGATAATGAGTAAGTGACTTTAGGTTGGATCTTATAAAGATTGAACCAACCAGAAGTGGATCGAGCTAGGTCAATGAATAGGAGAGGGAGAGGAACAAGTGTGAAGATGAGTAATAAGAATAATATGTTGTGACAGTAAAGATAGTAATTGGACTTTGTGGCTGAGTAATCGAACCAAAGTGTTTCTAGTTGTGTTAGGTTTCGTCCAAGTGCGATTGATGCTTCTTGGATTGTGTTGTAAGGAATCATGGTGAGTTTGCTGACGTGGAGATCTAGATCGAGAGAGAAGAAGAAGAGGAGAAGAGATCAGTGTTTGGTTTTGTTTAGTTGGCGAATGTTTTATGGACTTATAACGTGGTCTCAACTGAATCTATATATAGATATAGAATTTGATTAAAATTATTATTTTTTTGTGTCATTAGATTAAAATTAATTATGGCCATCATATAGTATAATTAATAACTTGATTGCCAAACGGATTTTTCTAGATTTTTTACGGGGTTATTTTTAAATTCGGGATAGTTTGTAATATAATATTTTATTGAATGTATTCAAAGTTATAAACAAATAGAATAATGATTTAATTAAAGTTATTTTTGTATAATGTTATAATAATTAAATGCGTGTGGAATAAATATTCTATTTAATTATTGTTTAGTCATTGTTTTATTTTATGTATATGTCTCTCCATATTGTCGATTAACATATTTATCTTTTTATAAATGGTGAAAATTTGGAATGTTTTTGTTATGCATGATATATATTTTATTAAATATTTAAAAGGAGGTACATTTTTATAGTATCTAGAAAAAGTAACCAAAGGAATATCCATTTTTTGTAGTTTATTACCACTAAGTCGCCAACTTTTTAAAAATGAAAAGTTTTTCTAAATAATCCTTCCAAATTTCCAAGATTATTCCATTTTATAAATTTAAAAACTCACATTTAGTCAAAAATATATTTTAGTTAGGAAAAAAAGATGGCTCAAATAGTCAGCCTATATAATGATTTTATTCTATCAAAAATAAAGTCAAGTAAAAAATGATTTGCAAAAGGTGGTAAAAAATGAAAATTAGTTAGCCACCAAAATTATACAAAAACAAAAAATAAAAACTTTATTAAGGACATGTATACCCTAAGAAAAGGACAAAACTAAAAGAAACTTTATTAACTAAATATCTAGATACATTCTTATTCCTTATTAAGGAAATAATAATTAAAATAAACTTTTAAAGTTAGTAACCATTTTTTAACCAAAAACAAGTGAATCTAATTCTTTATTTTTCTCAACGAGACTCTTGATTACTCTCTCCACTAAATTGAAGCTTTTGAAATCTTACAATACTTTTTATTTAACTCTAATTAATACTCTCTCCATTCATTAGAATAGTAGTTGACGATGACAGACATAGCAGCCATCATTAGGAGTTGTAGCTAGTCAATGTAAATAATTGACGATGTTATTATGTTTTTTTATTTATTGGGAATTGAGTATTTACTACAAACATTATTATTATTATTACTCTCTACATTCAATAGTTTTCGGCTAATTCATCATGAAGTTTTTGGCTAATTCTCTCTCAGTTTGTAATAAATTTTAAGTTTTTTGACGTCCAAATATTTATATTTAAATTACCGTCGCTAATACTAACATCACTTATTTATTTATGGGTAAAAAAAGAGAAATCAAAAGTTATTTTTAAGTTCAAATTAAAAGTGAAGTTATAACATTCGTAATAGTAATATTGACTATTCAGTTCAATCAACATATTTGAAGTTATAACATTCAATGATTATTTTGTCGTCACGCTCATTTGCATTTTGAATCAAAACCAAACAAATCATTGATCGGTCCTAAAGTGTTGAGTAACGTAATAGTCCATATTTTTATCTTTGCGGCTAAAAAGATTATCTATTATTAAGCATGCAAAACTATAGTATTTATTTGGGTTTAAACTAAATATTTATTTTGAAAATAAAAAAATAATATTTCATTTATAACTAAAAGTTATATAAGGTCGTAACATTAGTAACAACTAGGGTTTCGCGGATGTATTGGTTTGATGCTTTTGTAAATTAAATTTTTTGGTTTTTATATTAATTTTAAAAATAGTTAAATTATTTTCTCTTTTTTTATATATTTTTACGTTATAATTTGTACAACTTTAAAATATACATATCTAATATTCATATT
>KE159186.1:93822-126966 GCA_000411055.1 Leavenworthia alabamica | reverse complement strand
AATTAATAAAAAATTTATTTATAAACATAAATATCTATTAAATGAGTTTAATATTTTATATTAATTAATAATAATAAATTATAATAAAGTAGTTATAATTTAAATAGAAAAATGTGAAAAGTTCTGAAAATTAAAGAAAATTAAAAACTTTGAGATATATAAATAAATTAGTTAAAAATATAAAGACTAAAAAATAAAAAAATGACACGTGGTGACTATATAAACCGCCACGTGTCGTCACCCGAATAGAAAACCTTACTTTTATAGTATAGATTGATGTTACTTTTACAGAAATATCATTTAATTACCTAATTAATTTGAAGTTGTTCAAATAAGCATTCTTCAAAATGATATAAATGGATAATTCGGATTACATCTACAAAATAATTTTTTTATATTTAATATATATGCTAAATATTCATTCATTTGCAAAATCTACATTTCGTGCTCAATATAAATAAATCGAGCCAAGTTGACATAAAAAAATATGGTTAATAATAATCAAAACTATATATATTAGTACTTATAATGATTTGGATTTGACAGAGATCAATATTGGTAGACCTATGAACTATAGTATTCAAATCATTGTTATTTCACTATTCCATTTCACCACTCCTTTATCCTAATTCACATCACTATTTATGATTTAAACTAAAGATAAAGTTAAAGTAAATATTGACATTATAACAAACTAAAAAGTTTGTATTGCACTATTTTTCTTTTGAATAAAAAGTAAGAAAACTAATATAAAGAAAACCTTATCGGGTTTATATATGTATATATAATTTTATATTGTTGGCTTTATTTTATAAAGATTCACAAATCTAATAATGGGCTACCAAATATATGTATTTATATATTTAATCTCCAAGATAATATAACATTTCTTTATGGAAATTTTCATATTTATATAGGAAAATATTAAAGAAGATATACCAAATATTTTTCTTGTCTTATTACTTGTAATTTTATAAGTGAAATATTCTCTGCATTAGAGCATTCATATTAAATTATGAATAAAATAACATATATGAATAAAACAAAAGTTCATATTTTTGTTAAATTCATAAATGCATATACTTTAGTTAGAATAAAAAAAAATTATTAATCAAATTATTCATAGTAACAAAATAAAAAAGTAAACATAAACAAGAACCTAATCCGCTACAAAACTATAGATTAGGTATTTTACAAAAAAACCATTTATGCTTAATGGAAAATGATGGAACCATATCTTCTTTGTTTGGTCTTTTTTGTATGGCCTAACTATCATATATTTCATTATTTTTAGAGTTTAACAAAAATAGCCCAGAGAAATAAACCAATGAAAACCTTTTATGTATATTCCAAGCCCAATTAATAACATATGGGTAATTTCAAAAAGCCCACATGTTTAGTGAAGGAGACAAAAAAAATGTCACTATCTTACAATTATTATTTTGGGGAAAATTTTAAAAATTCAAATAAATAAAAAGAAAACAAATGGATAGCGTAGAGCCTTCATTTTCCAAGCTAACCAATAAACACACTTTTACTTCTTCCCAAATCAAAACCAATAACCAAATGTCCGGTTTAATTAACCGGAGAATACCCACGGCGGCGAAATATGGAGTCCCTAGGACCAGATGTCCGGCGAAGCACCACGCATCCTGTCGTATTCCTAATAAGATTCGCTCAAAGTCTCGTAAGATCCTCAATCGAAGTTTCTCAGAGCCAAATCTCCACCGAAGTAGAGATACTGAAGATGATGATGAAGATCGACGTTGTTTTACGCCGATGATAGATCTCCCGACGAAAGAACCAGAGCAGATCGTTTATCTCTCTAAGATCCGTTCGGAGGTTTTCGCTTCAGCTCCATCATTATCTGGATTCTCTTCGCCGTCTTCTTCTCCGATTAACCAACAGGTCACACTCATAACTCCTCATCGTCTCTCTACAAATTCTATTTCTGTAAAAGTATTTATTATTTAGTCCTTAATGTCTCAAAGTTTATAATATTAAACCCCAAACATTTAAAATGTAACAAATTAACCCATTACAAAAATCAGGTTTATAAAAGAGAAGCAGCAAAAGTTGTGATCAATGTATCAGTAGAAGGAAGTCCAGGACCAGTAAGAACTTTAGTTAAACTAAGTTGCAATGTCGAAGAAACAATCAAGATCATTGTGGATAAGTATAAAAAAGAAGGACGAACTCCAAAACTTGATAAAGATCTTGCTTTTGAACTTCATCAGTCTCATTTCAGTATTCAATGTAAAACTCCTCCATAACTCAAGATCAAATTTGTTAGAACAGAACAACACATTAACACAATGTTTTGGTTTTTACTAGGTTTGGAGAAAACACAAGTGCTTGGTGATATAGCCATATAGGTAGTAGAAGCTTCTACATGAGGAAGAGAGAGCCAGAGAATCGGATTATGGTGGATAGAAGTGTTTCATCTTCATCGAATTTGATTGAATCTTTCATTGAACAGAAGATTAGGAGAATTATGAGGAGGACAAAGAAGATATGGAACATATTGGTATGTGTTCAATGAATACCAAAACCGGTTTGATTATTAACCGGTATTTGATTGTTTTTACATTTAGAGCGATACATAATATTTTTAACTTGTGTTAGCTCCAATTTCATACAATATGATATAAAAATGTATTTTGCTTTATATCTTGTAACATATATTTGATTCGAGTTTCATCATTTTTGTATATGAAATTCGAATTGTAAACAAAAAAAATCGTTTCATTGTTGTCTTTTTATGTGGTTTGGTTTATTTAAATTAAGATTGTGCTATTTTTTTTGGGAAAGAAACTCCTGACGTAAACCGGATGTATTTCGGTTCTATTTGATTTCGTTGTATCCAATATGGTTCCGGTTTTGTATCCAGTATGGCTCTGGTTTAATTTCCAAGCTGACTTAACTTGCCAACTGTAATAGATCAAATAAATGATATTTATTGTTATAGAAATTGAATTCTATATATTCTTTTTTTTTTTTTGTCAACTTCCATGTGTAAAATAATATTTGTAAGGACGTTAATAAAATATTATTATTTTAAGAAAAGGATATGCTTTTTTCATAAAGAATATTCTTAATTTTATAGCATATAATTTAATTCAGAGAAGCCATTGTTGGTTGACTCAGTTCATGTAGGGCCGCCCACAAAATATTTTAATTTACATATATGAAGGTTTCACATTATTTGGCTTCTCTTTTTGAAAAAGTTGAACTATGTGAGGGAAAACTATATTATATATATAATATATATAAAATTTACATTCAACTATGCGTTTTTTTACAATTATGGATTAAAATGATATATAAAAACTATTTTATAAAAGATAAAAAATTACGTTATAATAATAATATATAACTCAAGCACGTAAATTTGTTATTTTAAGAAGTAAAAAAATTGTCAACCAAAATCAAATAAGATTTGGAGTTAAGGCAAAAGTCAAACTTCCAAATATGCTCTTAAATAAGAATATAATATTAATCAATTTGCATAAGAGTAAAACAAATAGCTTTATCCAACCAGATCCAGTGGGACTTTATTAGTTTTTATAAATTAAGTTTCTTATATATTCCGTATAAATTTCTGATTTATATCTGTATTTCCAAAAGCTTTGACCAAAACACCGATAGAGAGAGAAAAAAAGGAAGCGGCGGCGACGGTAGAGATCGAACGACTCAGCGCGGCGGAAGATGGGTGATCTACTCGATTGGATTATCTCTTTGTTATTCCTCGTAACCCTTCTTGTCATCGTTATTTACCAGGTTTTTTTTTAACTTTTATTTTATATTTAATTCACTAATATATAATTATATTGAATATTTGCTTCGTTTTATTGGGTTTTGTAATTCGCGTAACTATAAATAAACAAAAGTAATTATTAATGTTTTTAATTATGCAGCTAACATGTTTAGCGGATCTTGAAGCTGATCGTGTAAACCCATACGATTCAACTACCAGAATAAACCGAATGATTCTACCAGAATTTGGTTTACAAGGATTTCTTTGCTTATATTATGTCTTAACCAGACATTGGTTCATGGTGGTCTTGTCTCTTCCCCTCCTTTTTTACAACATTAAACTGTAAGTATATTTCTTCTTAAATCATTTTTTCAAAACCAACCGGTTCATCGATTCACCCAATCCTAATGTCTCTGTAATTTCCGGTTAAAGATTCATTGAAAAAGACCATTTAGCAGACGTGACAGAGTTATACAATACAAATAAAAAAGAGCAAAAGAAACGAATTTATAAGATTGGTCATATCGCTCTCTCCATTTTTATCACATCATTTTGGTAAATTTCTTTTATCCTTAAATTACTTTTATTAACCTTTTTACGAAACTAAACATTATCATTTTTTTTCCGGTTAAGGTTGATCCACTCAGCATTGGGAGACATCTAAGGTTTGGAGATTTTTACTTGATTTTGTTTAACCACGACAAATCTTTTATGTAGTTCTTCTATTTCATGACTTTTGATTATTGTTCTTTTTTTTTGTTTCCTTTCGTCATTTTGTTTTAGTTCATTGCACAAATGTAACGACGATAAAAAATGATTTAATTTTTTTAAAATTTAATGGGTTTGTCATTTAAAATCATTTATACTCCAGATACCGAATCAAACAGCTGGTTAACATTAAACCATTCCCTATTTAATATAACAATAGACAAAACCGGAACCAATTTGGACAAAATTAAAGAAAACAAGATTATTCAAACCGAATAAAAAGATAAAAATAATCCAACATACCATAAGAACCCTAAAACTCTTTAAAAAAACACTACCAGTTTAATAAAAATTAAAACTAGATTATTATTATTCAAGTTAAATTGACGTCGATATCGGAAGACTTGTTTCTTGGATCAGAACTCTGCCATGTATTATTATTCACCGGAAGAGACGATGACGAATGAATTGTCCGGTGATCAGCTGCACTAGATATAGGAATCGCAGCTGTTGGATTCGACAATTTAAAATCACTTTTGTTCTTTTTATGTTTCTGATCTTGTTGTTCTGTCCCCGCCAAAAAGCTTCCTACAACAACCTGTTTTATTACAAAACACAAATAACATTTGTAATTTCCCGGTTTAAGAAACATACTACAATTTTGAAATTGAACTGGATCAAACCTGAACCGGACTTGCGGCTACTAGTAAACCGGCGACACCACCACCTAATACACGTCCATCAGGACTTGCTAATGATACACTCATACCTCCGGTTCTACTCCGAGTACCACCTGAGTCATTAGGCATGAATGAACCAGATAATGATAATATCTCAAACCGACCCTGAAAAATTTAACATTACAAATCGTCAAGATTAATTTTAAACCATTAACAAAAAATAAAAATTTGATCATATGATATCGAAATCACATACTTCATATGTTAATGTACCACCGGAAGAATCAGGCTGACGAAGTGTAACGCTAGAAATAACTCCATTTGCTGATAGAACACAAATCGCTCGAGGTCCTTTTTGTGAAAACGATATTATCTTCATTGTTACATCCTAATTTAACCAAAATAAATACATATTATGAGATATTTACTGTATATTATATATTAACAAATACATCATTTGAAACTTGGTAAAAGTTATAAATAAATTAAAATAAAAACAGACAGGATCTAAAAAAAAGTGTTCGGAGAGGTTACCTCGCCGGCGTTTACTGTGATTATATGAGGTGTGAAATTACCACCGACGGAGCAAGGAACCCATTCACCTACACATACAACACAAGAACCAAAACTCATTATCTTTAAGGTCTTCATAAAAAAAGTGTTGTTGAATTAATCATGGAGACCTTATAACAACGACGTAGGCCGATAAATTAAAAATCTATGATTTTGACCAAAATGATTTAACGTATAAAATTGTAACTAATGTATATATATGTATAGATACTTATAGCTATAGAACACATCCATAAACATAAACAAATTAAACATAGATACAAAAACAGAGAAGAGATCTATCTATAAGTTAAAGAGACCCCACTTAACTAAAATGTCATGTATGAAAATAAAATCCCAGAAAACTCTTTTTTTTTTTATTGGTCAAGACAAGAGTCTCAGGACACAAGAGAGTTAGATTGGTTTACGAAACAAGATTCAGACAAAACTAAAAAAAAAAAAATTATTTCAGTAACTCTATGAGAAGAAAAAAAAAACAGAGCAAAAAGATTAATAATTACCTAAATTTTCAACTTGGTGATGATACTTTGTTTTGTTAAAAGAGTTTGTTGGTTTCACTTTGCTACGTTTCTCAGAAGCGGAGAAATCGATGACGTGTGAACTCGGCGGTGGAAGATGCGCTGGTGCCGGCGCTGATGATATCGGCTTTGGTGATAACGCTACAACCGTCCCGTCTGGTCCGTACTTCCTCGGCCGTCCACGCTTTTTTTTCNAGGCGGGAGATTGGTTTGAGCTTTCTGATCTTGAAACTACGTGAAAATCTGACGGCGCGTCGGGTCCAACCACTGTAATACCGCCGCCGTTCCCGGTGGTTGACCTAATAACTTCTCCGGTAGACTCCATATCTATAACCATTAAACTTTATTTTTGTTTTTTTCCCTTTATTTTTTCTATTTTTAACAAAGAAATAAAATAAAATTAAGATCTAAAACAAGAAAATCAAACTGAAAATATAAGGACTAATGAGTTATATTTTTAGAAGAGAAAATATATTTTGCTAATAGAGCTTAGGAATTTATGAAAAGGTTGGAGAGGAAAGTGAGAAAATTAGATTTATTTATGCTATGTGAATTACATGAAAAAAAATTATAGTAATCTTTTTTTTTTCTGAAATATTGACATTAAAATAATAGAATTTTATATTTTTATAATAAATATTGTCAGAATTGTTTCATGCTTTCAGCTAATTTCCATCGTTACTTTTTTGCATCTGTCTATATTTTACTTTAATAGTGAATAAATAAAATAATGTGAAAAGGAAATGTTTAATAGCGTGTTATAAAATACTAACTCGCAATAAATTAATATATTAAAAATTTTGGAATATATAGATATTCGTGTTTTTAGCTGGAATCCGATGGGAGAGAGGATTAATAAATAAATAAAAAGTAATAAAATAATAAATAGTATAGTAGACTAAAAATAAAGTGGGTATACAAAATTTAATAATTAAATAAATAATACTTTGTGAAAAGACAAAAATGGCCTGAGTATATTTTATTTATATTAATATTTATTTATTTTCCAGTTGAAAATTACTTTTTTTTTAATTAATAATCGAGCTTTGGAGTAAAGGACAAGTAAAAGTAGGGTTACTAAAATGATGAATAAATAAATTATAATTTAATTAATTTAATTTGTCTAACACTAACCAAACCAAACCAAAAATCTTACTACAATAATTTCCAACATCAAAATCTTCTTCCCATTCTCCATTTATTGAATATTTTAATAAAAAACATAGAGAGTCTTCTTGTCTCTTCATTGTACAATATATAAATAACATGACAAGAAGGTGACCGATGATGGTTTAGGCTTAGACTCAACTATATCTAGGACGAACATGAAGATCCTAATACGTATTCACTTTGACTCCATGCAAATTTGCTTTAGGTTTCTATTATAGAGAAAATTATGTTAGGGTTTTTAGAAACACACGAAAATGTTGGAGATATTAGAAAACTAAGCTTTAGAAGTGAATTGCATTACGTTATTTTCAAATCTAATATTTGTATAAGAAAGTTGGGTGAGGTGTGGTTGATTGTTTTGATGTGTATTAAATATAACACTTGGTTTGATGTTTATTAAATATAACTATTATTTATTTTGGTAAACCGTTTTTCATATTTCATATTTCAATGTTTCTAAGTAACATATCTGTAAGAAGAAAATACTATTTTTTAAAACTCGTATTTAAAAAAAAAAAAATGTCATTGTAAGAAAATAAAATCGATGATGATATAATATTCACTACCATTTTATATTGTTTCGTGTATTTGTGGGAATCCTAAAGTCTTTTTAACTTTAATTTTTTATTTTTATATACCCTTTTATATAGAGTATTATATTCAGTATTTGTTTTCTTTTTTGCTTTATATTCATTTCTTTCTTTTTACATTTTCCAAAGTCTTCATCACAATTATAGCTACCCAACTAATTTATTTTATTGTAGGTAATAGCTATTCTTATAGCTTTTTCTATGTAACAAATAATAACACGTAAAAAATTAAATTAATTTTATCTTATTCTCCATGAGTTGATTAATGAAATTACAAATACTCAATTTACAGAAAATGGAAGCAATCATGAATCGTAAAATTATTTAAATACCATTTTTTTTTTATTGGGGCCACGAAGCGTTGAGTCAGTGACCAATAGGAAAACACAACTAATTCATAAAAAAATGTTAATTAAATAACCTAAGAGTTTAAGATAAGAACGAACCATTTATTAAGCGTCTTCTTTATGTTTTTGGCATTTAAATAATTATTTTCTTTGAAATAAAAAAATTTATAGTGATGTGCTCGATGTACATTTCCTCAGCGACTTTAGTTTATTTATTTATTAAAGTAAAATATTGATTACACATGACTTTTATTTTTATATTTTGGAAAAAAAAAAAATCATTTATAACTGCGGTCGGTATTCTGACCTAACTTGGCTCCCTTATACAGCTCATATAAATAGATAAATATTAATAATTTAAAAGATTAAAAGTACAATCTTCATTCATAGCCAATTATTTATTTATATATATATACTAGTAGTAAAAATAAAGACTATTTTATCAATTTCAGATAAATAAAAAACAGATTTGAATAAAGTCACTGACCCCAAGGAACTCATTTATAGTTCAAATTTCAAAAATAAAAGAGTTTCCATTAAGTAACTTTTTTCCTTTTATATAAATAAAAATCCAGAAAATTTAAATATGGGTTATATAAATTCTCGTCGTTCTTTTTATTTTTGTGCGTGTGAATGGTAGTCATACCAAGAAAAAGAAAAAAATATCACGTAATATATGATTATTATTAGGTGGTGGTGCTGATATTGCATGTTCATTTCTGGTGAAATTTGATTGGTTACAAGTTATCAATATTAAAATATTTTAGCATTTAATTATTATTTAAAAATACTTATCATGACATATTGACAATATTTGTAATAATCATGTGAACCTTTTATATAAAAATAATAAAATCCTCGGCGTGCTTATACATAAAGATATAACTTGTTATAGTTAAATATACCTCATAATATTTTATTACTTTCAATTTGATCTGAGTTTGTTAATTAATTATTTCTTTCAAAAACTTCATAGGTAAGTACAGTACACTTTTATTTTATTTTAAAGCATGATTAATACCATTACAAATTTGAAAATAATACTTATGTTAATTTAGACATGTGTCACGCTTGACTACAGAAGCCTAGAGTCACATGAATAAAGAGCCCATCACTGAGTCACGTTGTTTTTGGGCTACGTAGCCTATGTTGGATAAAAAGCCCATTAAGTTCGAGTCATTTTACAATAAAGACCTCAATTTCTCTGTAAAGTAGTAGTAATCCAAAACATTTCAAAATTATTATTTATTTGCTTTGTAGCAACTAGAAACACACTATACATTTTACTCCTTTTTCATATATTAATTTTGAAGTTTTTTCACATATATTAAATTTCTTTTTTTCATCATTATAATTTTATCCTTTTTTCTTATTTTTCTATTTTCTCATTTTTTATTGCTTATTTGTTTTAAAACACATGTGTTACATAATTTTATAATTAAAATTAAATAAATTAAATACATAAAATCAATTTTTTAAAACCAAAAAATAACAAAATATCAATAATACTAAAAACAAAGGGAATAATAAATATTAACACGAGATAACCTCTTATATGTAATTAAATCTCGATCAAGATTCTTTGTTTTGTAATAACTAAAATGTGAATAAAGAAACAAGTATCATAACAATCTCAACATAACTAACTTTAGTTCAAGTACTCTTTTCGTGTTCCACTTATATACATGCACGTATCAAAAACATATCAACCACAAACATAACTCAAATCTCCAAACTCAAAATACATAACATAGATTTCATCACAAAGACTCATTAGTAAAAGGGATCTCTTGGAACTTAAACGAAGCATTACCAGCATTATCACGTTCAAACCTAAACGCATCTTCATCAGCCAATGGCATCACTTGTCTATCACCAACTTGTCGTTGTTGTAAACCCTCACCAAGCCGTGGAAACTCCATGGAATCAATCGTTTCATTACTAAACAACAAGTGTGTTCCACCGGTGCTGTTCCTTGGTGGCGAGGAGAATAGATCTGATGTGGTAGAGGAGTCCCAAAGGAAGACATGGAGGACAATGTGGACTTTGGCGTGACGGTGTAGTGATAGTTTTTGACTGAGTGAAACGGTGTCGTAGCAACGAATGGATCCTGTGGAGGAGACCATCCAAGGCAATACCTTTTGGTTGCCTACACGAGAAACCACAAGGCGACGTGTTGCTTTGGCTGCTTCTCTGTATAATGTGCTTAGGCCTGATCTTGCAGCTGGTGCACTCTCATCATCGTGGTCTGTCACTGAGGAGACGTAAATGAAACCCTGTCCAAGTAATCATATGTAAACTCAAATTTTACAAGTTTTGTTTAAATATTTATGCAATAAAATCATGTTCTAAAATGTGCATCAAATATATATTTGGTTTGTACTGGACTATGTTTTTGTAACTAATAATTATATAGCTTTATCCATATTTTTTAGATATTAATGCGTTTTATATTCAGCCATGACATATATTTTTAATATATCTTTTCGAAAAATATGTTATTCTCACCGATCTTGGTATTTTTTTAATCGGTGAACCTGATTTAAAATCATACATAAAGATTGGCTGCACAACGTATAAACCAAACTTTAATATTATGCTAAGTTATGAGTTTTTAAATCAAAATCAATTAATAATAAATAAATTGAGTTATATTAATGAGATCATTTGTCTTATTGCTGACAAAAAAATTAGCATTTTATCTCGTCCATAGGAACTCTTTTTGTTTTGTTTTGTTTTTTAGTTTTTGGTCAAAAGTGTTTTTCTAATTTAAAATTCTAATTTAATATATATTTCTACCTTTACAAAACTATAAATTTTAAACAAAGTCGTATGTGTATGAAAACATCTAGTTTCAAGAAAAACATCAACTCCACGTGTGAATACACCTTAAAGTCAAACTTCAGAAAATGGAGTAACATGATTTGTCTAAACCGTTAGAAAATAAAACATATATTTTCATTTACGTAAATATGATTTTTTAATAAAAACCATAAACTAGAAATCTCCAACCCTAATTTAAATATTCCAAGAAAGTATTGTTACCTCTTCAGTACGGCTAATAGAGAAGCCAAGTTTGGTATCATCATCTCTAAGTTTAATTTCAAGTGGAAACTCAACACCAAGAGGAGCAAACCAAAGCCTAACAGCTCTAACCACACCAATATCAACTCCATGATAATCCTCAAACCCATACAAACTTGCATTTGCAAGATTTGACAAATCCGAAAGTGACGTCGTATTAACTGTTGCTGATGCTGTTTCTCCCGATATCTAAAAACATTTTCACATTCAAAACTCTACCAAAAATACAATTATTACATAAAATTAAAAAATAATATCTAACCTTAGTAAGTAAAGATTCAGTTTGAATATTCATAAAGACAATAGGAACACCATTAGCTTGTGAACAACTTAACCAAGCATTGGCACGAGCTAGTGTATCTTCCAAGTCATTGTATCGTGAACCTGACCTACCATAACCTAAAAAAAAAAAACAATGTTAATATAATACATTAATATTATAAAAAGTGTAAACTAAATGAATATTAATTTTGTTTTACCAGAAGCTTTAGGGAGAAATAAAATGGAGAGGAAACTGCTAGAACCAGGGATTGGTAAAGCTTCTTGCATTCTTCTTTCCCATGGATATGAAACATAACCATCTTGAAGCTTAGCTCTACCTAATGCTTCTACCATTCTTGATCCTCTTGAAGCTGTATAAAATGGGGATGTAGCTCAGATGGTAGAGCGCTCGCTTAGCATGCGAGAGGTACGGGGATCGATACCCCGCATCTCCACTTTTATTTTTTTTTACTTTTTCTTTAAAGATTATACAGTTATGAAATAATAATATGCTAAATTATATGAATAAGATGGTTTTGCAATACAAACAAAACATGATTGTATTATGATTAAAACTATTTTTATATGTAAAAGTAAAAGTATATTATTAAACTCTGGTTTCTATTGATCAACGACAAATTCATAAAGTATAAAATTCAAAATAAATAATAATAATAATAATATTATGATTTTACCTAGTGGAAACACTATACGAAGACGTGAATAAACACGACTGAAAAGTCAACCCACTGAACAAAAACTAAAAAAAATAAAAGAGATATTTAACAGACCGAGTTAACTCACCTTGTAAACTGAGGCAATCAGATTCAGTCCGATCCGAGAATCCAACAGTATAATTCGGGTCATCAATGGATCTAAGCATATACTGTCTCTTACCAGCAGATTCATTAGGAACAATACAAGCAGACAGATCGGAAAATTCATCGGAGCCACGCCTTACTTTAACAACGATAGAAGTTTCTTTGTTCCTAAATGAATTATGAAGAACCTTTTGAAGCCAAGCTTTACCTCCTTTAAACGGAGCTTTGAAAATAGCTGAACCGGGTCCTGACCCGATCCTTATCTCTTCCACTATATCTCCCGTTTGAAACATATCACCGCTCCATTCTTCGCTTTTGGAGCTTCCTTTTAGACATTCGATGGCAAGGACGATGGTGTTACCTGGTCGGGACATGGAATCGGGTTGGTGGGTACGATCCATAGCCGAATTTAGCGGGTTTAGATTTGTATGTTATGACGAGAGAACGAGAAAGAGAGTTTCTAGATTTGTTGGAAAGTGATTCTATTACACGCGGAATCTTTGATATTTAAGTGTATACAAAGTCGTATTTGGCTTATATTTTTATTATTATTATTTACAAGATATTATTATTAGGATAATAAAAATCTCAAAACAAAGCCACTTGTCTAGTAAAGATAATTCATTTTATTTATTTATTTATTTAGTAAGGAATCCTAATAAGTAATAATCTATTATCTTACATTTGAGAGATTCAAAATAAAATAAATAAATGAAAATTAAAAAAAAAAAATCAAAGATAGCCCTTTTGTTCTATCCCCACTATCAAATGATATTTGATAGTAACATATAATATGTATATAACTATATATTTGTAATTGATTTTTGTGTTGGCATGAATATCATTAACTCATGTTAACATCTTAAACGTGGGATATATGTAACATCAGAGCCATTATCGATATTAATGTTGTATATGTTCAACGAAGAGATGATGATGTTTTCTCAATTTCTCTCACGTTGACTAATAAGAAAATGAATGTTAAATCATAGTAAACGGAGATTTTTTTTTTAAATTAAATATTTGGTATTACATGTATTGAGTGTGATTGGTAGACTTTATTATTGTAAAATAATCTAATATTACTATGTGCCCTGCTAAATAAATTCTTAATAAGAGAAGTAAAACTGTAAAACTAAAGAATAATTCAACACATTGATAAACAAAAAATAGGTTAGAAATGTGTAGATGAGAGAGACACTGGCAAATAATGGGCAAAGCTTAATGGGCTTTTATCTCTATGATTTGGGTCACATGAAAGCAAACAACAACTGGGCCGTATTGGGTTTATTCCTAGTTTATGCTCAGTAAAACGGCATCGTTTAGGTTATCTTCATCCTCCTCCAGTTTTAACGATCTTTCATTTTTCCCGTTATCCATTCACCAGAGAGACTCTCCCGAAAGCAGTTGCGGGAAATGGCGGCGGCTCACTCTTCTTGCAACTTTGCTTTAGCGAATCCGATCATCTCACAAATTGATCATTTCTCAAAGCAAAAACTATCTGCTCCATTATACTTCACCCTCCCTACAAGAAACTCTCTAAAATCCCTGACGACTCCATGGTTAGGTGTTGTTGATTCATCCTCCTCTCTTCATTCCCCCATCTCCGCGGTACAAACTAGTCGGATCCGTAAATCCGTCGTCTCCAGCTTACCAACCGCGTAAGTTTCTCAGATTTGAATAAAACATTAAGTCAAATTTTGCCAAATTTAATCAACTATTAGCTCAAATTGGATTACAGGAATCAGGATTTAGTTACTTCTGATGCGAAAAAGCCAAAGTAAGTGTTGAATTCATAAACCTAATTAACACAACAGAAAATTGAATAGGTATCTCCTGAGTTGATTTAGGGTATTATAATAAGAAAATGTAGATGGTCATGGAGAGCTATTAAATCATTTGCAATGGGAGAGCTTGAAGCTAGGAAGCTTAAGTATCCAAATACTGGAACTGAATCACTTCTTATGGGGATTTTGATTGAAGGTAACTAACTCCCTTCCTTATTGCAAATCAAACTCATGAACTAAATCACTTGTTGGTAATGTGGTTAATGAATCTATTGATGAACAGGAACTAGTTTTACTTCAAAGTTTCTACGATCGAATAAGATAATGCTTTATAAAGTTCGTGAAGAAACAATAAAGTTACTAGGGAAAGCAGATTTGTATTTCTTTAGCCCTGAACATCCTCCTTTAACTAAAGATGCTCAAAAAGCACTTGACTCTGCTGTGGAACAGAATCTTAAAGCAGGTTTGTTGTGTTGTTTCCCTTCTTATGTTACTTGGAAGAACACACAGTTTAGGTTGATCTAGTGAGTATGTATATGTATAGTTGGATTTGAAGAGTAGAGTGTTATTGTTGTGTAGGTTGTGTTGGAGAAGTAATGCCAGCACATATACTATTAGGAATATGGTATGAAGTTGAATCTCCAGGTCATAAGATACTGACGACACTTGGTTTTACTGATGAAAAAGCTAAAGAGTTAGAGTCTTTTGCAACTCAATCTGGGTTTTTAGATGAATAGTTTTTATTACATTGTAATGCAAACTCTTGAAAATTTCGTAGTTGCAGTTTGCAATAAGATTCGTATATGTTTGTTGTTTGTTTATCCTTAGTTCTTTGCTTTGTTGCCAAGACTTGAAACCTTTTTCATAACATCTACAAACAATGGATCCGTAAGCACTAAGCTCTACTTGTTCATTACCAGGCTTAGACGAGAAACGATTTGATTATGTAATGTGAGTAAACTCTATAGTGTAAACAAATAAAAAAATTACCATTGTTGAGACAGTAAAAAACTAGACAATAGACAGAAAAAAGCCTAGCCAAGTGACTTTGATTATGAGAAAAATAAACAAGAAATGTAAAAGCAGATCAAGACACTAACATTCTTAAAAGAAAAACTGTAATAAGGTTACTGAGCCTAATATCTCGGCCCGTATTAGGCCCACAATGTTCATATTCTTTTTAACTATCATTCTATCAATTATTTTTTAACAGTGTGTGTATGCCAAAATGCCAATAAAATGAAAATTAATTTGAGAATCTTATCGTATAAAACGTTATTTTCCAACAGACACAGATGTTATCTGATGACCCGACGACACACCACACCAAACATATTCAGATTTCAGACCACCACTGTCTTACCTTATAAATTATAATATATGATTTTTTTTTAAAAACTAGTATTAACACATGTTTAATCTCTTAGTTGAATCAAAATATAATCAAGAAGAAGCAAATAGATTCAATCCCAAGGCGTATAGAGTAGTTTAACAGATTCCATTTTTTAAGAGAACAAAGATTGATGATTCATTTTGATTACATAGAAACCAGAACATCATGATCACAAAATAAACATCAAATCCTCTGAACTTTATCAGCCTTAACCACAGGATTCGCCTTTGCAATACCTTCACGACCAACTTCTTTGAAATCAAAGCTACATTCATGTTTCTCAGGGTACCTATGACTCCCACAAAACATGTTACCACATTTACACTTGAATCCCATTACTCCAACCTTCTTGTTACAACTTAAACACCTATTAGGTCTTGATGGCTCTGCCTTATCTATACTAACCAAAGAAGACTTAGTAGTATCAGTGCTAGTTACAATAACAGATGGTTTAAGTTCCAAATCCAAAGACTGCTTTTGTTCGAGAGGGTTTAAGGATTTTTTAACAGCAGCTTTAGCTATAGCTGTTTGATCTTCTTGAGCACGTAAGCTTCTGTAACATTTAGAACAAAGATTCATGTTTGATGATGAACCAAAGAAACCACATCCATTATTACATAGCTTTGGTTCTGTTGGTGGAAAGCTTGTGCTGTTGTTTTCCTCTGATCCCATTTTTTTTTATTTCACCTTCTATTAAAAAAAAAAAAAATTATTATCTGACAAAAAAAAATGTTTAAGGTTGTCTGGATCATAACAAGATAAGATAAACTTTGTCTTATTCGATTTAACCTAAGCTAATTATAAATAAATAATCAAAGCTTATTTATATTCAAATTAAAATGAAACATTTTTCTACACATGACCTAACACCAAAAATGTTCAGATCTGTTGAAGAACAAATCAAAATCTCAAAATCAAAACAAAAAAAATGAGAAATTTACCAGAAAAGTCAGATCGAAATTAGAAAATTTCCACTAATTTTCAAAAAGCTTCTCTCGATTTCACAAAAAGAAGGAGATGAAAGATTGGTTTCGATTTCGAGGGATTTGTTAGTCTGTTCAAAAAAAATTTGATCAGAACAAATCCCTTTGATTTAGGTAAAGAGATATGAGAGAGATATAAAACCAAAGCCGCAACAATGGTTGATTTTGACAAAATGAGTTGTTTCTTATACTAATTTGTGTTTTTACGAGAGACACGGTTTCCTTTTTTTTTTAATTTTATTAGCCGTTGGATCTGTACGACCGACGTTAATCTCACGTTACTGTTTTATGATCCAACGGTTGAAGTTTTGAGGAATGGTATATTTGTAATAATTTAAAAGTTTTGAGATTAAAGAGTAATTTGCTGATTTTTTTTCCATTTTTCTATAGTCCACTGTTTTATTATTTTATTCAACAGTCCATTGTTTTCTTTTTGTTTTTAATTAAGGTCAGAATTTTCCATTTTTCAATAACGTATACCAAGTTTGATTTATTTATTATTTATTAAAAATAATTTTATGATTAATTTGGTTTGGTTAAGCAATAATTTAAATGAAATTATTGTTTGCAAATAACCTCTTAAAGCTTATGAGTTTGTTTTACTTTCATTGTTTTAACATTAGTTAATATTTACTTAGTTTTATTTTATTGGTCAACCCATTAAAATGATAGAAACAAAATAGAATTTTTACCAAACTGAAAATACGAAACAAGAAATAAAATGAAATATTAATTAAAAAACTACATATAAAATAATTCTGTATTTAAAATCCATAATATGGAAAGATACTCTACTAAAACAATTGAGACAATAATAAAAATATACATATAATTGATGTAATCATTGACATGACATTCTCTTTTAGGCAAAACCTCAAATATATTTATAGATAATGCTTAGATCATCTTCCACCATGATTCATAACCATTGTGATTAGAGATACATTTTTCATTTTGTTTGTTATGTTAAGTTTCAAATGGAAGAATCATTAATCATGAGACCCGGAAATATGAGTGGCTTACACATCCTACGCACCCTATACCCATCCTTAACGTTGAAGAAATCATGCTGTTTTGACTTTTAAGGATCAAACATCTTCCTGTTTTCTTTTCCATGAAGCCACTCATAAAAGTGTACAAGTTCAAGTTGTTCAAGGGGTAAAGAATAAAGAAGAAAACTTGACTTTTCATTTTCATTGATAAAACCAAACACATAGAATAAGAATCTTTCTATAAGTAACATCAAATATAGCCAAAGCATTTATGTTCTCTTGATGAAGCAAAGGGCCAAAAGATATAGTCTAAAGACCTCAAAAGAAATTATTTTGATACTATAAAGTATTACAAAGGAAGATGCTTAGAATATTTTTTTTTTAAAAGCTAGAATCAAACTCATATGAAGATTATGGAGAAATACAAAATATTTATGTACACTACATAATTAAGAAAATATAGTAAATGAAAAATGATTTGGTGAAGTTGTTTTTGAGATATATATAATATATAATATAACATTTTTACAATAGTATCACATATAACACATATACAAACATGAAGAGTGACATACAAAATCGTATTATTCTCTACTCATTTTTGTTCTTCCATATTGTAACGAGTGAGCAACCCATCAGAGACATAACCACTGTCTGCAAAAAAAGAAATACACAAATTGAGTTTGGTTAAAGACAAATTAACAAAACGAGGTCGTTTTGTGAACTCACTGAGATTGCTGGAGGAACTCCAACGAGAGGATCTTGAAAGAACTTTGTAGCTAGGGCAAGAGCTAGAAGACTACTCTGCATACCAGTTTCATATGATAATGTTCTTTGTAAGGGTTTAACATCAGGTGCCTTGCTGAAGAAGAAACCAGTGAGATAGTAACCAGCAATGAACGCCAAGAGATGAAATGTGATAACGAGGAACAAAATGATTGCACCAAATGGAGACAATATTGAATCTATGTTTAAAGCAAGAGGTGCCCCAATGCAACAAGCCATATCAATAACGGTTGTTGCCGGGAGAAATGGTTTAACTGCTTTAGACAACCTTGGTAATAACACACAGTTAAAATTCTTACGTTAGGTTTAGAAACATTAGAACTAGAAGTGTTTAAAATGGACAAAACGGTTCATAACACAACACATACTTGATTAGGTTTGAACATGGTTAGTTTATAATCTTTAAAGCTAAAACTCAAAAACCCTAAATGGAGTTAAAGACAAAAATGTTATGAGTGGACAAAACCACACAGTTCGGCTTAACCCAACACCAAGATCTATATGCATGTGGTGGTTAACTATGGACCAAGCCATGGCATGTGGTTAACTACACACTAAGATTGATGTCTCACCGGTTTAGAAGTAGTCCCGCGGCTATAGGTGTAACAACAACTTGGAGAATGCTAGAGATCATTCCCATAACATCAACCTGAAGCTTTTTACCAATGAGAAAAAGAGAAAGCATTGACGTAACAAGAACCGCAGTAGCTGTTGAGATAGATGTCATGACAATGCTAAGTGGTGCATGTGATGGATCAGTCAAGAAAGTTGTGTAGTTTGATAGCTGAGCTCCACTAACACAAGACACCAACATGATTCCAGCACCTATAGGAGTAGGTAAATGGAAAAGAGAGACAGCGATAATGCCGAAAATGTAACCTAAGATAGGTTTTATCAAGTATTGTCCAATGTAACCGGCTAAAATTGCGTTTGGTCTTTTAAGAGCTTCAAGAAAGTCTCTTTCATTAGAGTTTATTCCAACAGCAAACATCATAAACCCTAAGCCAGGGACAAAGTACCTAAAGAAGGAAGAAATAAGTCATTAAGAGATTATAATCAATACTTATACAAGTTGTAATTAGGGTTAATCTAAAACCTTGGTTTGAACCATGTGAAAGAAGGTGGATAGAGAAGAGCTAAGATTGTACTTGAGAGAACAGCATGAGGAATAAACGAGTTGGCTTGCTTTAATGTTTCCATTATAGAATTAGAAACATTCTTACTATAGATCTGGTTTACCTCATTTGAGTCAGATCTGGAGACATTGATCTGCCAAGGATAACTCAGTCTGAAATTTTAAGATTGGTAGAACATAACAATCACAAAAATGTCAAAAAATCAAATTGTTTCATCACTTCAAAAACAGAGTTTATTTTACTAAAGGAGAGATTTAGCTTACTTTTTGAGATCAAGTTACTTCGTAGTGGAAAGTCTATAGAGCATGATCCTGAAAAAAGAACTCAACTCACTAAAAAAAAACTAAAGACTTATTAAAAAATGGTTACTTTTTTCATTAAAAATGTTACTTTTTCATTAAAAAACATAGGAGAAAGAAGTGAAACCTAGAGAAGACAATGAGATGCTGTTACGTGGGAAGTTTACAACTCCTCGAGTGTTGTGAAAACCCATTGGATAAGAATAGTCTCGAGGTTGAAGAAGACGATGTTGAGAGTTCAAGAACAATGTTTATATAGGAGAGATCATACTCATTTTTATTTTTGTTTAGGGTTGAGAACTAACCACACACAAAAATTATATTGACGTGAAAAATGTACGAAGTAACATTACCAAACTAAGAATAAGAACGTTACGTTTGGCGTTTGAGTTATCATTGATAACATTTCCACGATACGCACGTGTCATTGACACACCAACCTATAATCTTTAATCTCCAAATCACTCGTTTATAAGAAAAGAAAAAAAAACGAAAAGAGTAAAACCATTTTTTAAGATAATTATTATTTTAGACCAAACTAAATGAAGAACATGATTAATAGATGATGTATCTGCCTTTGTTAGTGTTAAACTAAACGGAAGCAATGTTTAGTAGTGTATAATTAAAATCAAATTATAAAATCTTATCCATTTTTATGTGTAATTCTATTCAATATTACTAAATTTAATTTTCATTTTACATATATTATTAAAATTGATTTAAGACAAAATCACCATTCAATAATTATTGAATAAAATTTTGACGAAATTGCATAAATCCTAAACAATAAATATTAAATCTAAATATTAAATAATTTAACTTTAATTTTGAATACTATAGTCTAATCACTAAAGCAAAAGTATAAATCATAAATAATAAATATTAAATTCAAACACTAATAGATACTTAATTTTAACTTTAAATACTAAATCATAATGTTTTAAACAAAATTTTAAATTCTCAATAATAAATAATAATTTTAAAAACTAAATATTTAACTCTAACACTAAATAATAAAATAATTTAAATAAAAATAATATTTAGGTTCCATTAAATAGCTTTTATAATAAGTTTATCATTCTGTTTTTTTCCAATAGAAACTGAAAGTAGAGTTCTTATCCAATATCCAAAATTCCAAAGTATATATTTTATTTGTTTTATAGATATATTAAAACATAATAATTAGGTTCGATTATTGATAATACTAATCATGTCCAGCAAATTGTGTGATTTGTCAAAGTTTCTAAATCCAACATGTGAAGAGAAACATCAACAATCTAGCAACATTGCAACGTTGTCTTTATCCATCAGAAACATGCGTTGTCCAAATATATATACTCTTGTCGTTGTCATGATCTAGCTGATAGGCCTACTAACTCATAACAGCTTCGCTTTCAAATACACCTTGAGTGTAAATGGGAAAGGTTTTATGAATTTGTTTCCATTCTCTAAACGATTTGATCAAGAACTGACTTGGGATTTCCATTTGAGAATTTTACCAGCTCAAGTGACAATGTTCTGTTAGGTCTATGTAATAAAATACTTCTGAGAAGTCCCATGATCACGAAGTAGAACTTTGAAATATCTATCTAATGGCTTTGACATCCTGATTTTATGTAGTAATGTCAAAAATGATGAATTAAGAAGAAAATAACAAATTTTCCTAGGAATTATATTGTATTGTAATTTTCTTAACAAAAATTTAGTGAACAAATTTATTTTATGGACAAAAAAGGATTTGCAAAGATAATTTATAAATGTAGATGGAATACATTACAGTGGGAGGAGAATGTAAAATAAGAAGAAACACAAAGTTTTACTTAAAAACTATTTCTTCCGTTTCAAAATATAGGAAATATAGAAAATTTTAGAGTTTTATTTTTGTTTTAAAATATAAGACATTTTTTAAAATTTTATACATTTTATTAGTTACTTTTTAGTTATAATAAAAAAAACTATTCCCAAAAAAATAAACAACATTAATATTCTCTCCATTTCAAAATATATGAAGTATTAGAAGAAAACACGCATATTAAAAAATTATTTCGATAATCATTAAAATTATAAATAAACCAAAATATCTTTATTCTCACCAATTTAAAATCATTATTATGCATTAAAATTATCATATATATAAATTTGAAATAGTTCTTAACTATGCAATTAAATAATAGTTAATAAATTTATATAGAAAAAACTAGTAAAACTCTTTATATTTTAAAACAAAATAAAATCTCTAAAATATTTTATATTTTAAAACAGTAAAAATATTAATTACTTATGTTATTTTTAATTGGTTCTAAACTAAAATTTATAAAAAAAAATTATGCATAATAATGATTTTTTAAATATTTATATTAACTTAATTGACTTTTAATTGCAAAGCAAATTTACTAAAATGTGCATGGCTGTAAGATACATGTGTTACATTCAATAGTATGTGAAAGTGACGACAAACTTTAAGAAAAGAAAAAAACCTGGCTTAATATTGCCACGTGTATGGCTGTAAAGCCACCACGTGCCTTGATTACAGCACATAGTTGAATCCATTTCAGTCTCCGTGTTGACACAACTGGCCCAAAGTGAGAGAGAGAGCCACTCGTTACACACACGGTCTAATTATCAAATCGTATTATTCCTACTTAACTTATCTTAAATTTCACCAATACTCAATTTTTTTTTAATAATAATGTATTAGGTTTTCAATTTATTATACCGACAAGAAAAAACAAAACATAAAATATGATTAATACGAGTAAGAGAAAAAATTTAGAGAATTGAAACTATAGCCTATATTTTCATTCCAATCAAAGATATTTAATTAAATACATAAATAATTTTGTGGCTCTAAACAAAGCCTTTTTTCTTACATCAACAATAAAGAAATGCCTATGCAGATATGATCCAAGTGTTTCAAAATAATTATTTATTTTGTCAACCAAAGGTTAACTATTTTTAGTTATTTTTATCAAATTGAATTAAATAAAAATGTAAGAAACAACGGAAGAAATCAATAAATAAAGGTAAAAATGGACACGTGTCAAACGATGACACGAACAGCACCAAAATAAATAAATAAAATTAATTAATCACACAAATCTTCTCTATTTGTTGTTTGTTTTTTCGATTTCTTTCTTCATGCTCAGGTCTCTCCATTAACGATCGGAGAGAATCCAAATCGGTTTTTAATCTATTGTTTTCTAGTTTTTACACTTACACCAAATGACTTATAACGAAGAAGACGATGCTGTTTCTGAACTACGAGTAACGATTGAAGAAGATGGAATTGAGAAATCAAGAGGACATTATGTAAAACTAAGCGAGGATTTCGAAGAAACAGAGCATGCAGATGAAGAAGATGAATCATCATCACCTTCTTCTTCTTCTTGTGAAACTAAAAAAAGATCAATTTGGTTTTGGATAAAGCTTGGTCTTTTCTTCACATTTCTAACTGTTTTGGGTCTCGCTGGTTACAAATGGCTCCTTCCTTTAATCATGGACAAGGTTTTAAATTTTCTACTTTTATAGATGATCCACTTTGAATCTATGTTATTGTTCTTCTGCAAGTTTAGTTTTTTATTTGTCAATTAGGTTTAATTAGAGTTTCAAAAAACTAAATCATTACTCTTCAAATAAGATTCTAAGTTATACCCACAATTCCATATGATGTAACTGTTCTTTTAATGTAGAAAATTTAGTTCCTTTATAAACTTGGTTCATCTGAATTGGGGATTGGCTTTAGCTCAAGATCTGATTAGGTCAGTTATGTAATTATCTATTTAACCCTTTGTTTGCAGGAGCTTATACCTCTAATAAAATGGGAGATGGAGACATTTACACACCCTGTATGTGGTATCCTTGTGTTTACATCTCTAGCATTATTCCCTGTGATACTTATTCCAACAACACCATCAATGTGGGTAGCTGGGATTACATTTGGTTATGGCTATGGCTTTCTCCTTACTCTTCCAGCTGTAGCTATTGGTGTATCACTTCCTTACTTCATTAGCTATCTCTTCTGCAACACTATTCAAGTATGTATCTTTCTCTAAACCAGTTATATAACAACGATTTTTCGTCATGTGTTGATGATACTTGTGATCACTTGTTACAGGGTTGGTTAGAGAGGTATCCAGATCAAGCTGCAATGTTGAGAGCTGCTGGTGGAGGAAGTTGGTTTCATCAGTTTCGTGCTGTAACCTTGATTCGGATTTCTCCATTCCCTTATGTGATTTATAACTATTGCGCTGTTGCAACTCGTGTGAAGTATGGTCCTTATATTGTTGGTTCTATCTTAGGCATGGTGCCAGAGATCTTTGTCGCGATTTATACGTAAGTGTTGATAATGTTTTGCTAATTTGATGGTTTAAATTCATGATTTTGATAAGTTTGTGTGTTTGTAGAGGGATTCTTGTAAGAACATTAGCAGATGCATCTACTGAAGAACAAAAAAGCTTCTCGATTCTTCAGATGGTTCTTAATATTCTTGGTTTTGTAGCAACTGTTGTAACAACTGTTCTTATTACAAAGTATGCTAAAAGACAGCTTGAAGTTATGAAGAAGGAAGAAGAAGCTTTGTTGTTGCAGTAATGGAGAAAACAACCTCGGAGCTTTTGTCTTTGCTTCTTCCCAAAGTACAGGTTTTGGTTTGTGTAAGAACCCTTGCTTCTTAGTGTTTCTTAGTTCTTTCACTTTTAGGAGTATTTTTTCCTTTCTTATTTTTATATATTGAATTGACTTATATAATGGTATTGGTATATAAATATTAAATATAATAACTGAAGATTTAAGATAAATTTTGTTTCTCCAGTATGAAGATTAAATATTTTTCAAATTGGTATATAAAACTCATAAACCTTTGATTATTTAATTAATATAAAGATATTTATTTAAAAACCAGTTTATGTAATTTAATGGGCTATAATAATTTGTGAAAACTTGCACTTCAAATAGAATGGGCTGAATATAGAAAAAGCCCATTTTATGTTCTTTCAAAACCAAATGAGTTATTTTCCAAACTATAGTCAGAATTATCTATAGCTACAAAACTACAACATTACTATTTTCTTTTCAAATGTGTTTGACATATTAAATTGTGTAATTGAAGCAAAAACCTTAGCTATGGTTT
This sequence comes from Leavenworthia alabamica, assembly GCA_000411055.1. Taxonomy (NCBI): domain Eukaryota; kingdom Viridiplantae; phylum Streptophyta; class Magnoliopsida; order Brassicales; family Brassicaceae; genus Leavenworthia; species Leavenworthia alabamica. Next base: position 101,953 of record KE159186.1, on the reverse strand, counting down.
TTGAAATAGCTGCCCCATACTGAGCATGTGAGTCCAATTCAATGAAACCATTTGAACAACTAAACAAAACATAAGAGAAGACAATCAAAAATTTTTATATTCCCAACACACAAGACCAAGCAACAACCAACCTCATCCCCAAATAAATGTTGTCTTTGTACCCTTCAAAAATTAGTACTTTTGGTCCAAACCCCAACCAAAATTCTTTGAGACAGTTTTGTCTAAAAGTGTATATAGATAAGCATTTACATTTTCTTGTCTTACTTATCAACTAACAAAATTAAATATTGTCCTATCCTCTACAAACTTTAGTAGATTTTTTGTATAATTTTTTATTTTTTACTTGTAAAATTCTAATTAATTTTCTTTGATTTTTTTCTTAATATATTGGTTTGAATAAATAAAAAAATGCATTATAACATGTATGCTTCTGACTTGGTACTTGGTACCACATTCAACATTGTATCTATGTGTCTTCTATGCTAATAAAAATCCATTACTCATTAATGTCTATTTGTCATTTGGTGATAGTGAAACACATGCTCTCATCTATGAATAAGGCTTTCAAATTCAATTGCAGATTCAAAAGGTTTTCAAAAATATTTAAAAAATATGTGTTCTTGTTTTTACAAGCTAAACTTGGAACATTTTGCATAGCTTTTATAAAATATTATTTTCTATATATAAGCACAAATATTATATATCATGAAATTTTTTCTTACACTTGTTAGTTTTGGTTGAAACACTAATTAAATATGAAAAGAAATTACAACAAACAAACAAAAATAAATTACCCCAAATAACAATTAATTTTTAGTATATGCTCATAAGAAGGTAACAAACTATCATTTACCTAACTAATACTTATTTTCTTTGCCAAAATATTAAAGATAATAATCATAAAAAAAATAAAGATAAGATGCATGAATTTAAAAATATTAAAAATTAAAAAATCCAAATGGAGATTTATTTCCATAATACAAGACAATAATTGGAATAATATCAGTATATTTACATAAATTATAAATAGATGAAGCCAGATTAGACCAAGACAAACGTATACAACCGTTGATGGCATAATCGTAAATACTCGACAAATATTCTCGATTCCCCGCCGGAAATTTCAGACACATCGAACGACCAATAATAAAGCTCGCTGTCCAATACACGACGACTCGTACGTACCCTGACGTCAGTTTCCTGCAAAAATTACGAAAACACCCTTACAATTCTCTCATTCGAAAAAGGATATTATAGTCTTTTCAATAAAAACCCCTCTCAACTGTCCAATCAAATTCAAATTCATTTGTTACATAATAAGTTGCACGCTTATCTAACGATGTCGTTTTGTTGTTTTGTAATATGGAAAAATATAATTTTTTTTTCCAATTTGTCGCTTTAAAATATTAACAGTGCAAAAAAAAAAAAAATCTCAACGTTTATTTCCTTACTCTGCAATTCTTCTTCTTCTGTCTGCTTACTCATCAAACCCGATGATAATAAAATCAAAGATAAATTAGGGTTTCCGTCAACAAACTAGTTCATGTGGTGTTGTTGACTTAGTTCAACGTTACATAAGAGTTTTTGTTTTTAAAGCCTTAACTGTGTGTGTTTCTTTGAATGAAAGATATGGAGATTGAGATAGAGACAGAAACAGAGACGGAGACATCAGATGAAGATATGGATATGGATATGTTAGTGTTTGAAGTTACTGAAATCGATTTAGAATATGAATATGATGCTGCTCGTTGGTATGATTTTACTCGTGAAGAGTTGGTTTCAGAGTCTCGTGCCTCTGAACTCTGGTTCGAATCTGCTCAATCTTATCCACATTCTCGTGAGTATTGCCTTAGTATGAATTTGATTCGTAAATTTGTTGAAAGCTTTTGATTTTTTTTTTTGTTTACGTCATCTTACGCAATGCTTCGGTAATGAAAATTTCTTGTTTAATTACGATTTGTGATTTTTTTTTTACTAGTCGTAATTTTCGATTTTTTTATAATCAAAATTGTGTTTTTTTTTGTCAGCTTTTGCTATGAAACTGTTAATGAATCTAGAAGAGGTTTCTGATGAGAAGACTGAGTCATTGTCAAAATCAGAAGATGGAGAAATCAGACAACAACAACAACTAAATATGAATGAAACAGGTGTGAATGCATTTGAGATTATGTTATTACATGATCTTTAAACTAGTTTGAGCATTTTGTAAGATAAAATCTTTGTTTTTGTTACAGGAAATGAAATGAGTTCTGATGTTGATAGATTCATTGAAAATGGTACTTTAAACAAAGTACCAAATCAGTCTTTACATAATAAAGGTAATCACTTTAATATCATTGTTATAAAATTGAACTTATTCAGAGAAATTTAATTTAATATTTTACCAGGGCTTAATCGGATTCACAATGATAAACTTAAGTTCCGACCAAAGTCAAGTATTAGACCAATCCCTAGAAGTTCAACATTGATGAAACCCACAGCTAGTGTATTGGCAAAACAAGAGAATACTAGGTGACTTAACAACATATGAACATGTATAGTTCATTGTATAAGTACTTAGTTTTTTTTGGTTTTATCTTGTAGACTACATATGCAAGTTGATGAAGTTAAAGAGAAAGGTTTGTTTCCTTCATCTGGATTTGAAGTTCAATCTTCTAAAAGACAGAAGCTCGAAGGAGGTCTACTTCGTAAAGTAAGTGTGTGTTCCTTGTACTTAGTTCCTTACCTTGAAGCATATATGATTATAAGTCATGTTCTGTGATTCAGGTTGCTGAAAGAACTCAGGAGATAAATCTTGTTCACAAGGCACTTAAGAAGGATCTTGATAGAAACTTGCAACATGCGAGGACGAAGATTACTGTCCCACATGAGCCTGATTTTGCAACATCACATAGAGCAAAGATACGGTTAGTGTTTTATGAGAAAAATGTCATATCTTACAAGTTGTCATGTCACACTAATGATTATTTTCAGGCACAAGAATGATACTAAGTTGGATCAAGACTCAACTTCAGTATATAGATTCAAAGCACGTCCTTTAAACCGAAAAGTTAGTATTTAGTAAATAAACTAACATGTAACTCATTTTCAAGATTGTATCCCAACTCAAACATGTATGTGTTTCACTATAGATCTTTGAGGCCCCATCATTACCTATCCGAAAAAGAAGCACACCTAAACCACCAGAGTTTCAAGTAAGTATTAAAACCTAAACTGTGGCTGGTCTCACTCTATGGTTTATATACTTTAGATTATATTTCTTGTGTTACTTATCAGGAGTTTAGATTGAAGACATCAGAAAGAGCTTTACAACATTCACCAGCAGTATCAACTTTATCATATCAGAAAGAACTTAGTCACCAGCCTAATACAACAGCTTATCTGGATGGTGTTAACAGAGAACCAAGAAGGTATTACTTAGAAAAATAACATATGATATATATATATATATATATGAAAATACTTATGAAATAATTATATACAGAGCAAGAGCTATGGATATATCTAAAGATGATGATAGAAAACACATTTTCAAAGCTTGTAAGGTAACAACTAAGAGAGTTCAATCAGATTTGCCAACTGAACTTTTCAGTAAGGTAACAACATAACTCACACAACTTCATAATCATTAAGATGTTTATTTTCTCCAAGAGCTTCTTCTTGTTATATTACAGCTCTCTATAAAGTCTGAGCTTCAACAAAACAATGGATCTCGGTTAAGATTTCCTCAGCCTGAAGTAGTGAAGATGCAAACAGGGAATGAAGTAAGCTATTGATACATGGCTTTCAACTTCTTACTATGACTTACAATGTGTATTAATTATATAGTAAGTGCATTGCAGAGAACAGGTGAGGTTATGGGAAAGCCAATGGTACATCGAGGTATAGTTGGTGAAACTGGTAGGAGACAAGTAACAAGCATAGCTGATAGAAGAAAAGTAAAGACTTCTTCTTAGTTATATGAATCAGATCCTTTTGTTTTTTGTACATTAAGACGTGGTTATGATCTTTGTCTCTAGTTGGTTAATTCTTTTTTGGTAAAGGAGATGGAGATGTATATTGTGGATACTTGGTTCTTGATATATGAATAGAATATAAAAAGAGAAGTTGCAAAGCTAACTCGAACTTTAAGGAATAAGGTTTAAGCTGATGATGCAAACATCCATGCACGAGACCATTCTTGTTTCTACTGTAGAGGTAAATGATTTCGGAGTTCGAAAGGGATGCAGAGCCCTAAACCAGACAAAAAGATTGACTTGGTGTTAACTTCCCTGTCAAGTTTCAATGCTGCAATAGGATCATCATTACTGTATAGATGAACAACAGTAATAAATATTGGCAAAAAGTTTAATGTCTGGCTTCGCCCGGGTTCGAACCGGAGACCTTCAGTGTGTTAGACTGACGTGATAACCAACTACACCACGAAACCTTTTTGTTGGAACTACTTTGACGAAGTTTATGTTGTTCTAACAGAGCTCTCTGGTCCAGACAGAGAAGGTCTAGTGCCCAGACACTGACTATGAAATGAGATAGGTTGAGATTAGGTGTTCTTATGTTGTAACTCATCTTTTAAAACGAAAGATCTTACAAACTGAATTTGGGTTTTCAAAAGGTTGACTTTTTGCCAAGTTTGAAACTATACAAGTTTTGGCAATCAAAAGAAGAAACATTTAGTTACAGTCTTAAAACCACATGAATTACAATGTGACAACAACTTCTCCAATCTCCATATCTTCCAATACTGTTAAATTGGTACTTCTTGGTAGAGTTTTTGAGTTTGGAGCTCTAGGATGAATGACGTCCTCTCTTTCTTGATGATGATTTGTCTTTCGAAGAACCAATGCTTCTGATAAATATGACAAACGATAGAGACATTTCAGAAAATGCAGGGAAAGATGAAGCTCAGTTTGTTCATTTATCAACAGGTTCTATAAGCTTACACATCATCTGTTTTACTTGATGGCTCTTGTGTAGCCACTGATTGTGGAATCACCTACAGAGATAAAGAAGGTCTAATAATAAGACAAAGACAAAACACGAATCTAAGACAAATCTAAATATGTTATAAGAAAGGAAACTTCAAAGTAATCTCAGGTCAAGCCACAAAACTATAATCCAAAAAAAAAACATAAATTTAGATAAAACATACTGACAGGAAGACCAAGTTGTTTCATGCATCTGCTGTGTGTTTCAAGGTACTCTTCATAAGACTGCAAAAAAGAAGAAGAAAAACAACAAAACCTGAGCTCATGGTGGTTCTCAAGAAACAGAACAAAGTCTGTGTAACATCAATGTAAAAAGCAAAATTGAGTCAGATCTTGAGACCTGTATAAGTAGTATGGACCAGAAAGATCTCATTGAAGAGTTTAAAAAATACTACAAATGTTTTCACTAGTGTGCAATGACCATCTTTGATCCAATTAACAACATAACTTACAAAATTAACTACTTCAAGAAATGAGTTTAAATTTTCAGCATAAATTACAAGCAGATATGTCACTACCATGTTAAGAAAATCATCATCGGTTAAAGAACTCGCAAGAGGGCTATCCAAAGGCAAACCCCATGAGTTGAATCTTAAAGACTTTTCTTGCTCTATGTGAGAATTAGATACACCTAATGATGTATGGACCGAGGCTACTCCATATCCTCTCTGTTGTGCAAGATGGAATCTGCTGAGATCATCCTGATTTGAGTAGACCGCAGAAGGGTAATGCATCGGTGTATTGCCCCATAAATTGTTATTATACTCTTCATCTCCTGAGGTAGATGTAGGTTCTAAACGAGACCTTTTTGTTGAATAATCATCTCTAGACGAGCTGCAAGAGAAAAGAATCAAGAACAAGTAAGCAGATCTAAAAAAACGAAAAAGCCGACTCAAATTTCGAAGAGATACCAATTCAGCAACTCATCATTGCAACTATGTGCATCAAGGAGTTCACAAAGTGCTTCACCAATATCTTCCGGTAACTCCTAGATCATTCACACACATTAAAACAACTTCAAGTTCAAGTCAAGTCATCTTCATAAACATTAGTAATACCTGGCAATCTCGGCTAATCTTGACAGGTTTGTAATCATTCAAAGGATTCTTAAGATGAAGTGTTTTTTGAAAAGGCAACTCACTTAACCTCAACCATTTTACTTTAAAACTACGTCCCCAAGGATTGTTTTTACCACCTCCTTGACTCCATATCTGGTCTCTCCTTCCTACAGTTGATAACATCTCTGCATATCCTTGAAAGAATCCACTCATGTTCACACTAAAAATCAAAATCACTCGACCAGATTTCTACATATAAACACCAAAGTATAAGATTACAAAAGGTTACAAAGCTAATACGAAAAAAGGAGAGGTTCATACATTAAAAGCTCCTTCTAATATTGGCTCATTCATTACTTGAGTAGCCCAAATCCCTCTTTCTAATGAAAGTTGAATATTATCATAATTCAAACTCTTGATAATGAAATATCTTGTTTGATAACCTGGTTTACTACTCTTATTCGCATTCGAACTTTCAAGTTGATTAGAAAAGTTACTTTGTTCAACTTCAACCTTGGACAAGTTATGATCTTCTTTGCTTCTGTAACTTGAACTCTCTGTCAAAATTAGTTTGATAAACACACAATTACAACAAGAAAAAAACAAATACAAAACTCAAGCTTAAGCTTAAGAATTTACCTGGATCATGAGTGTTTCTTATGTCTTGTTTCCAATCAGTCAAAGATGAATCAAACACAGATGCATTTTCCTTAGCAGTATCAGAAGACATTACTCTATAATCCAATAATAATAAGACATATCAATACAATCCTCACAATAACTCATAGAACAGTGATGAAATCTATTGAAAAGAATGAATTTTTATACAGCGGGAAGATAAAGAACAATGAACACACTTTGAAGTAGAGTTAACATTAGAGAAAACGAACCTCTAAGAATCAAATGATTTTCACAGTGAAAGATAAAATCACAAGTGAGGAAGAAGAGACGAGATGTTTGTAATAGGATTTTAATTTGAAAATCCAATTAAGCCCTAATCTTCTCTGTTTTGTTTTTTTTTTTTCTTCTTCTTCTTCTTCTTCTCTCACACACTCTCTGGATTTGGCTAATTCAATATGGTAGGGTGACGGGTCGGTGAGGAAAGATCTAAATGGAACGGACAGGGTGTAATGTAAGTTAAAATCTAACGGTATATCACTCGACTTTGAACGACTCAAGTATACCGCTGGTGTATTGTGTGTAGAGAGATAAATGGGCTCCTAAACTTTATAAAAAAGCCCATGTTTCTAATACAGTAACATTACTGGCCCAGATGGATTAAGTTTACTTTTGGATCATTAACTATTTTGATAATATATCAGTTGGTTTGTTTCCATTGAGATAAATTCAAGTAATTTGTATATTTTTAAATTTCTCCATTTATCTATTGATATTTTTTTATCTAATTGTAAGCTCCAAAGCTGAGATGTAGATCATTACAAAAATTTACTAACTCTTGGTTATCACTTTCATGGAAAACATTGCGAAAACTTCTTATCCAACAATTCGAAGAAAATCATATATTGCTGATGGTGAGCTCTTCAATGCCAGACGATTAGAAAAAACCTGAAACACATTTGCACAGTAACATCACTAACAAGCCCTCCTCGATACTTTTAGATTCATTTTTGGGACATATGCTAGAGTTCTTACCTTCTTGATTATGCATGTTTATAGTGATCTTGCCTTAGATTATTTCATACTGTTCTTGTTGAATGCACAAGTACTGTTGTTACTCTTGGACTGTAAGTATTGGTTTATATGCCTCTATCAACTTTTAAGATTCATGTTAGTATATATTGCATGTATCTTTTATAACTGTATGTAAGGTGGAGTTATTGAATTGTGTATTTTAATTGATTTTATTGTATTTTGAAAATACAATAAAATCATGTGTTATTCAATTATGTATTTGAAAAAGTACAATAAAATACATTGTTATTGGATTAAACATTTGATTGTTGATTTTAAAATACATTAAAATCAAGTGTTATTCAATGTTGATTTGATTTAGTTACATTTGGATTTGAATGTATTTTATTGTATTTGATTCTCTAAAACATTAGTAATCAAAATACCATCATTTTA
>KE159186.1:79761-93226 GCA_000411055.1 Leavenworthia alabamica | reverse complement strand
CGGACCAACCCGCTTTCCAGCGCTATCTCCAACAAAGGTTGCTTTTAAAAAAAAAATACTTGGACATTTTTTGTTTTAATTGTGTATGTGTTATATAATTAATTTGCATATAAAATATAATCCATGTGAAACTGTAATATCAGATATAATGTTGTAGATAATTTATTAGGTGAAAAATAAGGGTCAGTCAAGACTAGTTAAAGAATTATTTTGTAAATCTGCAACTCATTTAAGTATGATTTCTATTAATAAGATGAACGATAAATAAAGTAGACTTTGTTTTTGTTTTTGTTTTTGTCAAATTGATAAATAAAGTATACTATACTATTCATCTTTTGAAGAGAACACAAAAAAAAAAAGGAAAAGTCATATAAACATTATAGCACTCCCACTATCTATATATATCTTTTTAGTAAGAAAAAGAAGTAATGGTTATGATCATCATTGTTCCATGCCCTATCTTCATCATCATTTCTCTAATGTTTTGCTCACCATTAGACCTAACTCAATACTTGACCCAAATGTTGTTTTTTTTCTTTACCAGGTGTGGTTTGTAATTGTAGGTTTTGTATAATTTAAAGCATCATGTAATTTAAATATTGAAAGAGGAACCTTGTATTTTGTCGAAGTTGGATATAAATTAAGTTTCTTCTTGGTGTTTTCAGATAACTTTTAGCAAAGTTTTGTTGTAAACCTAATTTTCTTGTATAAGAGTGTTGAGAAAATCATTTGTAAATGTGTATATCACAGCTTCACAGGATATAATAGGAATCTTTCAAAATTAATAAATAAACTAATAGACGTAATGATATTTCAAGACTACAAAGTATATAATGTAATGTCACGAGGCTAGAAAAAGAAGATAGTATTATAAGCACTATAAAACATCAGTCATGTTTCTTCATTATTATGTCGTATAAATAATAAAGATACATAGTATATACTCTATACTTATCATGTCTGTCCCCTAGACCCCATGCCGACAAAGTAATAACACAACCAATCTACTTCACTCTCTCTTTCTTGATCACTTACCTCTGCAAAGGCAAAACCCTAACAACTTAAGTCCTCTCTTAGAGTCTTTTGGATCATCCTCACATGGGCTCTATACGATTTATCTTTTTCATCCTTCTCTTCCATTTACAAAACTCCAAATCTCAAACGATTGAATCAGCACATCTTCTTGATCTTATGATAAGAGATTACACCATTAGAAACTTCAACATACATTTCAAGACAGGCACAATCCAGAAAATACATCTTCCTTCTAACTTCTCCTCCATTGATATCGCCACGGCTAAGTTTAGATGTGGAAGTTTGAGAAGACACGGTGCAAGAATAGGAGAGTTTCAGTTAGGTCCGGGCTTGATGGTGCAACCATGTGTTGAGAGAGTGATTTTGGTAAGACAGAACTTGGGTTTTAATTGGTCTTCTTATATTTACTCAACCGGTTATAACTTAACCGGTTACAATTACCAGCTTGTGTCTCCGGTTCTCGGTTTATTGGCTTACAATTCAAACCCGGATGGTGTGGCTATGAACCCTTATGAGATTAACGTAACTGGTACGGAACAAAACCCTATTTTGATAAGTTTCTTGAGCAGCAAGGCAAATGGTAACCCTAAGGAGAAGAACTCATCTCTCTTGTGTGCTTGCTTCACAAGTAATGGTAACATAACGTTTAGAGAGCAAGTTTCAGCCTATGTTTGCATGGGAACAAGACAAGGACATTACGCTCTCGTGATCAAAGGTGGTAGTGGTGGTGAGATGGTAACACCATCCTCGTCTCCGGGGATGAATGAAGGTGGCGGAGGGAGATTAAGCCGGTGGAAAGTTGCGGTTGGGAGTATAATAGGGTCAATGATTGGAGCGTTTCTGTTAGGCTTATTGGTTGTGGCTATGGTAGTGAAAGGGAAGAAGAAAGCAATGAGAGAGGAGATGGAGAGGAGAGCTTATGAAGAAGAAGCACTTCAAGTTTCAATGGTGGGTCATGTTAGGGCGAATCCTAATGCTTCAAGAACAAGAACAGTTCCAAGATTTGATAATAGGTATAGTAACAAGTAATTAACAACAACTTTCATTAGTTTAGTTAATTGTCTTTTGATATGATGTTTTATATTTTTAGTGTTAATTGAGGTTTTTTATTTCTTTCTAATGATGTTGTATTGTAAGATGTAACGTAGGAAACATAATATGTGGAACTAACTTTTTATTAAAAATATGAGTAATTGAAAATATGCTTTACTTGAAATTGTCTTTTGGGTTTAATATACATACATAATCCTTACGTCATTGCTACTAAATATAAGGATATTACCATTTATAAATTTTGACTAGTAGAATACATATTTTTTATATATTAGTGAGATATTATGTCCTAATTTTGTTGTATGATTAGAGTTGGGAACTGAATCCACAGTCCCCATATCCTGCAAGTTTTGATCTGTTACGGAACGGATTTGAGCCTCTGTTTTGAAGACTATTATTTGGCAGGTCTCAGAACGAAATGCAGAGTTTACGGATATTTTACATAGGTATTGCGGATATACCCTCCAAATTTTTATTTTTTAAAAAAAAATTATAAATGTTTATATTGTTTACTCTATATTTTTTAATTTTTATTCTTAAATTTTATATTTACACAATTAACTTCATATATTTTCGGAGGTTTTTTTGCTATTTTACTAACTTTGAGTTGATTTGTATTTTTTTTTGTTTTAAAAAAGTGGTTACCTGCTAGCTTCGCAAATTTGACAATGCGGATGCAGATCGAGCGGATTAAATCTGCACGTTTAGCGAGATAGATTTAAACATTATTTTTAATCAGTAAGCCCACGGCCTTACAGACCGGACCGGCCTGTTTCCCAAGATATTTATCCTAATACATATTCTTACCTTTTTTGTCTAGATTAGTTTTGTATGTTCAATCAGAAACCAATTTTACACCAATATTTTTATTATTTTGTGTTCAATTTGGAAACTTATCGTTTATTTCCTTCTAAATCGTTCGAACTTTATGGGATTATGATGTCCAATTTGTTACAAAAAGTACCAAAATGGAAAATAACGTATCCACTGGGCCGAGTTTTTCAGGCCTTATATATCCAGCCCAATAAAAGTGCCAAATATCTAGCGTAAACCCTACCACACCTGATCTCTCCCTTATTTTCGCACCATTTCCATTTGACGTTTTCTGTTTCCCCAAGAATTTCCCGGGAAAGAAAAAAAAAAAGAAGCGCAGAACTAAAAAAAAAAGTTGAAATTTTTCAACCCAAATCTCAAATCTGGAAGAAAGACAAAGCAAAAGAATCAAATCAACAATGGAAGAAGACGAATCTACACAAACAAAGAAAACAGATTCACATCTGAATCTTCCACAATCGATGAATCGACCGATGGTCTCACTCGAGACTCGAATCAATCGTTTAATTGATTCAAACCATTATCACTCTCCTTCTAAACCTATTTACTCAGATAGGTTTATTCCAAGTAGATCTGGTTCCAATTTCGCTCTTTTTGATCTTGCTTCTTCACCTAATAAAGATGGAGTAGGTTCTTATGCGAGTTTGTTGAAAACCGCGCTTTTTGGACCGGAGACGCCGGAGAAAAGAGATGTTGTTACTGGGTTTTCTCCGTCGAGGAATATTTTTAGGTTTAAGACTGAAACGCAAAGGTCTTTTAACTCGTTTTTGCCTTTTGGTTCTGATGAGTCTCCTGGTGTTAGTCATAGCCCTGTTAAGTCTCCAAGGAAGATTCCTAGGTCTGCTTATAAGGTTAGTGTTTGTTTTAAATCTTTTGGAGTAAGGGCTTCTAGGGTTTATGATTTGTGAGTTGAATTTAGGGTTTATAAATTGTGTTGCTGGTAGATTTAGGTTTTTTGAGTGTTGAGGTGCTTGATTGTGTTCCTATGTTTTGTCTCTTTGTGTGCATGTGTGTGTGAAACTTTGGAGATCTCTGTGAAGTGTTTGTTGTTTTTGAAGAATGTATATTGTCTACTCTTAATCTAGTTTGATCAGAAATGTTTGTCCTCTTTTGTTTGAAACTGCCCTGTGGATTGTAATAGTCTTGTTGTTGATGCTAGGTATTGGATGCACCTGCTCTGCAAGATGATTTTTACTTGAACCTTGTGGATTGGTCGGCACAAAATGTTCTTGCCGTAGGATTAGGGAACTGTGTGTATTTGTGGAATGCTTGTAGTAGCAAGGTGAGTTCTTTTTGTGTTCCACTTTTCTTTTGTCTTACTGGTTTGTAACTTCTGTCTCATTTTTTTGTATTAGAGAGTGTCTTTTGTGATGGGTTTCTGTTTCTGTTATTTGCAGGTAACTAAGTTATGTGATCTTGGGGTTGATGACAGTGTTTGTTCAGTGGGTTGGGCAATACGTGGAACACATTTGGCGATTGGTACTAGTAGCGGAACAATAGAGGTTAGATGATTAAGACACATTTGGCTATTTAAGTCTATGCACCACTCTATATACATTACCTTTCGACTTCTTGAGTTTGGAAGTAATCAGAAACTAGGTTGAATTAAACAATGGGATTAGATGTTGTTAGATTTGGGGGAGTTATGATCTTTGTTTTTATGGAGAGCTTACTGTTACTATTCGTTTTTACTAGATCTGGGATGTATTACGATGCAAGAGGATAAGAACAATGGAGGGTCATCGACTTCGAGTTGGAGCCTTAGCCTGGAGCTCATCAGTTTTATCTTCTGGTAGTAGAGACAAGAGTATACTCCAGAGAGACATACGGTCTAAGGAAGATCATGTCAGTAAGCTAACAGGTCACAAATCCGAAATCTGTGGACTCAAATGGTCTTACGACAATCGCGAGCTAGCCTCAGGTGGAAACGACAATAAGGTAAAAATACATAATCTTCTTTGTCTGGGTTTAAGAACATGACGAGTAATGTAACTTAGGATCTTGCAGCTTTTTGTATGGAACCAACATTCAACACAACCGGTTTTGAAATACTGTGAACACACAGCAGCTGTCAAAGCCATTGCGTGGTCTCCTCATCTTCATGGAGTTCTTGCTTCAGGTGGTGGTACTGCTGATAGATGTATCCGTTTCTGGAACACGACGACAAATACTCATTTAAGTTGTATAGATACCAGCAGTCAGGTAAACAAATCGACGTTTCATATCGCGTTTTTTTGAGAGTTAATATAACTGAGTTTGTTATGAAGGTGTGTAATCTGGTTTGGTCTAAGAACGTGAATGAGCTTGTGAGTACACATGGATATTCTCAAAACCAAATCATTGTATGGAAGTACCCAACTATGTCTAAGGTAAAGAACTCTTTGTTCTTCATCTTTAGATTCTTGTTGGACTTTTTGGAATTTTTAATGATTGAAACTGTTACTTGTTCAGTTGGCAACTCTTACAGGTCATACTTTTCGTGTTCTGTATCTTGCGGTTTCACCCGATGGACAGGTTAGTATTATGTTTCTTTCTCATCATCATCTTCATACTTCATATCTAACACTTCTCTTATATATATATATATATATATATGTTGCAGACGATTGTGACAGGAGCTGGAGATGAAACCTTACGATTCTGGAATGTATTCCCTTCTCCGAAATCTCAGGTAAAGAACTCATATAAACATATTTTACCTTTTTCTTGATCTTTTAACTCTGTGGAAATGAACAATGCATAACACACACAGACAACATTCTCTGTTTCATTTCTCAGAACAGAGAAAGCGAAATCGGAGCATCATCTTTTGGTAGAACAACAATTCGTTGAAACCTTGTGATATGAGTTCTTGTATTATAATCTCTGGCTATGAAGAAGAAGAAGAAGATAAACACAGGCGAGTTAGTTGGTCGTGTTAATGCTTTTAGGACCAGTCAACCAGTGTTATGTCTCCTTTGTGAACTCTTAATTAATTGTTGATTGGTTTTGTATGTATATATACTTTAGTATGTTAGCTCTATTACTTAAGTCTTATTGATTTAGTCCATTGATGGTGTTGACATGTCTTTTCAAGGTGTTGACGAGGAAAACATTAACACTTAATCAAAAATATGAAATATTTTAAATGAAAATTAATTTCATTTTGTTGGACGTAAAAGGAGACCAACCCAAAATAAAAAATAAAATAAAAATTGTTGACGTAAGCAGAAAATTTCTGACGTGGAATTTTTTTCTAGTGAAAACAGAGTGGTCAACTAATATTTTTTTTTTTTGGTAATTAAGTCAACTAATATTTTATCAAGGAAAAAGATTGATGTTATTACAAGAACTATTTAATAGTTCTTCCTCGTGGATCTTTTAGTAGGTACAATGATTAAGCTAGCTACTTCTCTATTGGTCTGAAAAAAATATGGTTTGCCGACAGTTTTTGCATTGGCATGACGCCAAATCGTACTCTTTGTATTGCAAGCAAAACGTGTTTACTCTGTCTGAAATTTTTTGGTTTTTATATTGGCTTGATGCCAAATCTTACTATTTGTATTGCGATTACATGTGCAATTGGTTAGAAATAATTGCAAACAATTGTTTTTTTCTTATGATACCAAACAAATAACGACATTTCATGTTCCTTTTAATTTTCCTAACCACAAATAAATATAACAACATATACATTTTCATTATATCTTATCACTTCGATTTCTCAATAGAGATTCCCAAAAGACCATCCCCATCATTCTCATTCTCTCCACTATGTTGATAATGACGCTGAGACCATGGAATTGTACTAACGAGTGGAAAACAACATTTGCATTCATCAACACATGGTAGCTCCGGTAGTGTTTTACACTCTTGTCGGGTCATATGACCATCGTGGTGATGCTGTGTTGTGGCCTCCCATAACGGACCCCAACATTCAACCTTGTTGTACTCTGGGATATTAGAATGGAAATAAACCCAAACAAGTGATTCTTGTAACTCAGGATAGTTATTCAATAAGTTCACATCTCCATGGACAAAAGCTTTCAATACCTATATATATCAATAGGTCAAATACTAGTTGTTACAATGTAATATACAATAAACCCTAATCTTGTAATAACTTACCACTGGTAACTCTTTGCAAAAAATATAGTAACGAAGCTTTGCGATAAAATCTAAGAGGAAGTGACCCCCACTAATGTGACAATGAACGTGAAGAGACATTTTGCCTTTAACTTTTTTCCACTCGGCTACAACTTCGTCTCGGAAGAACTTGTTTGCCCATCCTTGTAACTTGTGAATCCATATATGTACATTAGTCTCTTAAGACGTGAAACCCTAAACTATGAAGTGGCTATATAGTTTACCTGAGAGTTATTTATGGAGTGAGATATAGCTAGAGTTAACTTTGATGTTATGTCACTATGAGTAAGAGTGTAAGTTCTTGGAAGCTTTGATGGATGCTTCTTCTCATCTACTCCTAAGAATAATACTTTGAGTTTAGAGGCTTCAAATATTGCTTGTCCAAATAATCTTGCAACCTTATCCATTCAAACAAATATAAGATTTAATGAAACGTAACGTAAAATGATTAAACAAAAACCAAAAAAGTAAAAAGCATATTAACTTAAACAATTAAATTGTAAACTTTTCAAGAAATAGTAACACACATGTTTATAGTAACGAATTATGAAAATATTAAGAAGAATAGGAACATTGAAAACAGAGTACAAAGAAAAAGAACTCACAGGAACAATGGATCTGTTCTTCATCTTGGATCTTCTAGTAGTGACATAGAGTGAGCTAGTACTCAGTTTTTCTTGAAAAACTGGTTTCATGTTTGATGATAGTAACTGATTTGTCACCAAACTAAACATCTCTAGTTCTTGTTTCAATCTCCTTCAGAAAACAAGATTGAAGAATTCAATAGTTAAACAATGAAGATCTCACGTTAGTCTTGCGTGTTCGTTATCAACGTTTTGTAAGTTTAAAACAACAAAAGTAAAGCTTTTTTCTCGTTGCGTGTTGGGTTAAAGAAGAATATATACGAGACTTAGAAGGTGGCTTCCATTATTAGACTTCCTCTTCTCTCACGTCCAAAAATATGTGTGAACAGGTGAGACAGAGAATGCCACGTGGCATCCAGCTTCTTAGTTGCATGAGATACATGTGTCTTTATGTTCTAGTTAGCACGTGGCTTTAATAAGTTTCTCCGCTTCGGTTATTGGATAACTACCCACCGTTTTTGAACAATCAGACAAAAAGGTTCGGTTCTCACTTTTTTCACTGCCTAAAATGTTATCCGTATGATAAATATGTGCTGGTTAGTTGATTATGGTATGAATGGTTTAAATTAATAATTATGTTAATAAACCGGACGGACTACATTTATGTGAAGTATTTAGTCTACACTTCACTATTCGTTAATTCATTCCAGTGATCTGTTGTTCTGTTTCAAGTTAACAAGTACAGTAACTTTAGACTGGACTTGGGCCTATCCTATGGTCCAGCCCATTTAGAACTACATGGAAACAACATAATATATAATATTGTTATATATTTCCTATAATAATATTTAATTAACATACTAATTTATTTTATGTTTCATACAACTTTATATATTTTTTGTCACTGTTCATTTTTCATAATATATTTAATATTTTATTAAATATTAAAAAATAGGTGAACCTCTAATTTGAAACTATAAAATTAAAGGCTCCATGCAAATGTCTAATAGCATTGTATTTTTTTAATATCTTACATTACATTTTTTGGATCTTTCAGACAAACATCACCCGTACCAATTGATCTATTTGACAAACCTCAAAAATTCATCCCAAAACATATATAAATATTGTATATCAACCAAATTACTAGACATAATATTATTTTCTATATTTATGGGAAAAATATGGAAACTCTATGTTAAATAAAAAGGCTACAAAATATTATGTTTTCAAATTTTATTTTGGGTTTGCAAAGTTCTTACACGACACACACACAAAAAAACACAAACCGAAGCTAAATATAGTAATTAAGATCAGTATTTTATTACAGGGAAATATATATATTCCCTACATCATTATTATTTCAAAGTAACATATATATACTATATGTTAATTAGTTTGGAGGAAGAAACTTTTTGGAGTGTCGAGTCTCAGGAGGTCCAATGAACAAATCAGTCACCACTTCCATTTCATTATCATCTATGTCCACTTCTTCTGATGTTGTTGATGATGATGTTCTTCCTATTATTCCTCCTCCACACTTCATTCAAACACATTTCCTCTAATTAATACTCTCGTTTAATAATAACATATAATTTCATAATAATATATTATGTTTATCAAAAAAATTACCTTCTCCATCAGTATTTTATTTTCTTCAGTTAGGTTTCTCTCCTAAAATATTGATAATGAATCGAAAATAATGGTTTAGTTAATGGAATATGTAAATAAATATAATATATATTGATGTGCAAAAAAAATCTAAAGGAGTCTTGAGTTGTACCATTTCTTTTAATTTCTCAATCTCTTCACGTAATAATTGATACTGAATTTAAGAAAAATAAAAAAAGTATATTAGATTCCTCATGCATGAAATAAAACATATATAGATAAGGTCATCTTCTCATTATGTCATGTATAAGCACATATACATGCATGCCTCTAAGCATGATTATATGCAATCTATTTTAATTTATTGTTTACATAATCAGGTAATAGAACTTTTTGATAAGCTTAATCGTAAATCTCGATGAAATAATTAAAAAGATAATAAGAGTAGTCTATATGAAAGAAGAAAGAATTAAAGCTGATAAAGTAATAGTTTTAATTTTGATCTATAAATGGAAATAATGATGCAACTACATGTAAGTTACCTTTTTGGCTCTTATTTTGGTTAAGCTTCGGTCCAATTGGTTCTCTAATTGTTGTAACTCTTCAATAGAAGATGCATCAAGTCCTTCTCCTAGCAATTTCCTGAAATATATTCTTATATTATATAAATTTATTGTAAATAGATACTTATATGTCTAAATTCTACATTTATAAAAATATATATATATATATATATATATTGAATTCAAAAACCTTTTTGAAATTTCAAGATGTTCGATCTTTCTTGTCAAGCCATAGGTTTCATCCTTTGATTGCTGTCAACAAAGTTTGATCATGTCAATTAATTATAAATTAAAAAAAAAAAAAAAACTTATGAAGCATTTTTATAAAAGTATATATTTGACCGAAATCATAACCATAAGATTATACAATTTTAACCCATGTTCAAGTTCGATAAAAATGCATAACTTGATATTTTTGGCATGTAAATTTACATTAACGGATTAACGACGCATGCAATTTATGATGGACAATCGAAATATAATATTTTTACTATGTTTTATAATATAATGATAAGATGTTTTTTTTTCCGCAAATGAATATATGATTAAATAACCAAGAATATAATAAATTAAAAAATTTGGTTTACCTGTGAGTTATCATTTCTCTTATGGTTAGACCCAAGATCTTGTATACGCTTTTGATATCGTTCTACTGTTTTTGTTATACTGAAATTTTCAAAAATCAAATCAATATTTCAGAAACCAAAAACAAATTAAAAGAACATATATATAATACCTAAGCTATCTTTCTCAAACAATACAAATGATTATAATCATAAAATATTTCACACAAACACAAACATAAATGCATTATATCTATCATAACATTTTCAAGGAATATATATTATGATTTACTAATACTTTTATTATAAGTCTTTTGCTGATATAGATATGTGGTTATAGTAACACCTAGTTAGTTGTGACTAATTAACCCTTCTCGGCTTGCTTAAGAAACAGTAAATTATCACTTAATATTTTTGTCTAATAAAGTACGTACATGAAATTAAATAATCACATAATACATATATATTATAACTACACAGAGAAAGCATATAAAGAATTAACATATTCTGATCTAGACACATGCTGATGACTCCTTCACTGAGCTAAAGGCCTTTGTACTATGTGTGTGAAAAGTGTGGCTAATGCATCTTTGTTATCATTGTATATTAACATACATAAATCAACTTAGATACATATATCATCCATACATCTTTGTTCCAAAATTTGATAATTGTATATAGATAGTGTGATTGAGAATAGTAAATTTGTAAGTTCATATATAATCTTTTTTTGTGTTAAAGATTATATAATGTAGTCATGTAGACATAAAAGAGTTTTTAGGAAAATGATATAATCATACAAACATGATGTACATGCATATATAATGCAATATCTAGCTTCATATCATAATGCTAAAATCTCATCAGTATCTATGGGTATGAACACCATTAATTCAATTACAAAAATCATACATATATGCAAATATAAGAACTCTAATAACTAATACCATATTCTTAGAAAAAAAACTTAGCCACTACATTAACTCAAACAGGCTAGTACATGTGCTTGAATTGTTCATATGTACTGTATATTTATGTAATCTGTAGATACAAATATTAAGTGTTTTACATATGTGTATATATCAAAATTATCCATACATTATGTAAATACGTCCACAAAACACAAATATAAATAGTGTGACACAACTCTAAAAAGGAAATATTAATTTTTTTCTAAATCTAGTTGATGTGAACAATGGTGAAAATATAATCTATCTAATATGAGACTTTTTAATTTTTGCCTAATTTGAGTAAGAAAGAACATTGTGCTATAACCTATATTGGTACTATAGTTAAATAAAATTTCACTTTAGCTCTTCTTAACTAGAGTTTTATGTCCTTTAATTAAAAAAAAAAACTATCTCATAATCTATATACACACATTTTTTTATTTATTTTGCAATTCCAAGATGAAAAAAAAATCCCATGTGCCAACCACGATTTAATCTTTCTATTTCTGATCAATTTGATTTTATTTTTTTTCTTGAAATTAAGAATCTTCATTATAGCACACAAACCAATCAATGTCAACAGACTCAAGAATGGTACACACAACTAATCATGGATTCATATACAATAATGTAAATAATCATAGATTCATGAGAAATCTAGGATAATGAATTGGATCTATATAAATAGCAAATGAGTATAAGATATATTAAAACTTAATTAATTACCTGGAAGAGCTAGAGAACTCATAGAGTTTGCCTCTAGGAGAGAAGATGATTAGGGCAACTTCAGCTTCACAAAGAACTGATAATTCAAAAGCTTTTTTCAAAAGTCCATTTCTTCTCTTTGAGAAAGTTACTTGTCTGCTTGTTGCATTCTCTATCCTCTTCATCTCTGTCTTTCCCCTCACCATTCTTCTATTTTTAATTAACCCTATTTCATAAATCAAAACTTTTAATTAGTTTTGATTTTGCCCTCTCTCTTTCCATGATAATTAAACAACCCCCAAAACCAAAACAATTAAACCTAATTACTTGAACAACAAACATGAAGAACAAGGACAATCAGAAATTTCTTTAATTAAAAAAAAAAACCAAAAGAATAATCAGAAATTTATGAGAGATTTGAGAGAAAAGATTAATTACCTTTTTTGTTTTGGTGTATGCTTTTGATTGTTATGTGTCTTTAAGAGAAAAGATGAGGAAGAGAGTATTTGGAAAGAGTCGGCAAGAGAGAAGTTGAAAAATTTATGGAAACCCTAAATTTATAAAATCGGGAGCTATTTACAAAAAGAATAATATATAAAGTAATATTTATAATTTTTAATTATTCTGCTATGATTCTTGAACTGATAATGATCTCTATCTATATCTATTATCTACTATCTTTTGCCATTTTTTCTATATACCTATGAATCTATGATAGTGTCTATAACCCTAGATCAAAATGCTTAAGCAAATATACTTAATTATAGAAATATTATTACAAGATATACTTCTTCTTTTGGTTATAAACATTTAATATTATAACATCAATATTAATTAGTGGAGAATAAATTCCAATACCATTGTTAATTTAATCATTATATAATTTTTTATTTTTGTCCTTTGGAATGTATATTGCTTTTTTCGTAGCATTGTACTGTCAAATAATTTAAAAGACGCTTTTATTAAGAAACTAGTCATTAAGATTAATCTCTTTTACACCAAAGGTATATATATATACAAAAATTTAAAACGACATTTGCTTACCACACAACGTAAGTGCATGTGATCATCACTTACATCATCACCTTAATTACTAAGAACTAAGACAACCTGGATGTCAAATCTAACGGTTGAGATCCTGACACGTGTTAGATGTTACGGACAACTTACAGATCCGGTGTCTGTCAAAAGTGAGTTAACCAAATGCACTTGAAAACAAGCAGCAACTCTGTCGGTTGCCAGCTCCTCTCGGACATGATCAATCTTTACACTTACCGTTTGATCTCCGTTACCCAAAAGGCAAAAACCAATCAATCACATGATTACTATTATTATTATTAGTTTTTGTGAAAAATATTTTAAGGAAATTAATGCCTATTAAATAAAGGATATATAATTAATTATTAGAAAAAATAGAGATAGAAACTCAAAGTATAATATTT
>KE159186.1:59791-78089 GCA_000411055.1 Leavenworthia alabamica | reverse complement strand
AATATATATATATATATATATATATATTATTCTTTGATATTAAAATATTTTGGAATATATATTTGAACATTTTTCCTGATTATGGTGTAACAAAAATCTCTATAGAAATACAAATATTTTCTCCAAATTTATAGAATTATGTTTCTTTGTTTGATAAACAATTATAAAGTTATGTTGCAAAACAACATATTCTTATACGATTTAAGTTTGGTAATCCTATAATAATGATATACGAGTGAAGGCATTTTGAAATCAATTTTTTTTTTCATTTTATACAAATATATATAATTAAAATTTAAATTGGTCACTATTTCTGACATATTCTAATCTCCATACTCTCATTCGCACGACTGTTATCAATCATAACAAAATCAGACTCTTATGTTCCATAAATAACCAATTAAAAACTGCCACGTATTATAAAATCCGTACGTGTTCACATGGGCACTCCTTATTTGGTAGATTTATAATTTTCTCAACCCACTGCCTAATATTTACTTTAATTTATTCTTCTCTTTATTGCCTAATTAATTATTAAAATACTGTAATTATTGTTCTACTTGCATTTAGCAGGTGCTTAGCCACTATTGGATACTTTAATTATTCAATTAATTAGCATTTATTCTGATTCATCTTTTTAAATCTCGGTACAGGTGTTGCACGCTGGGAGGACCACAAGCTTTTTAAACACCCATTATCTTTATTAAATTATTATTATTGTTTTTTGTTACAAAATTATTTGGAGTGTTCAATAATGTAATTGCTTATTTACAAACCATAGGATTTAAATATTTATTGGTTTGATTTTTTATGGAAACATATTGCTAAATTTCTAGTTGTATTATACTTAGACAAATAGTTATTATTTTTTTGTTCTATAATTAATGAGTTTTTTTTTCCCATAGTGTTGATATTGCTGTGTCATCTAATACAGCAAAGCATGATTCGAACTTAGTGTGGAAGGTTAGAAAATGTAGCTTTGGACCACTATGACAGATGTAAAAATTAAATGATTTACTTTTTTATACTTCTTATTTTTTAATTAGAGAGAACATTGGTTCAAATAAAAACTAGCAAAAATACTTAATAGTAAGATATTAATATATATGAGCATAAGTCTTTTTTTTTTTTTGTTATAATGATGTAAATAGTAGATGAAAAATGTATGTATTGATAGGAAACAAATTCTTTAATCAATATAATTTAATAACAACATTGTGGAAGGCTCCACTAGAGAGTATGCAACCTATGCCATTGCTTATGATATCAAATAATTTAAGAATATTTTCCAAATTTTTTTATTATATTTAAAATTGAAATTTAAAATTTTTATATATTTTTTATAAAAATAAAGATTTTTTATAAATTAAAATTGTGCTTTATATATATATATATATTAAGACTAAGAACATTTTTTTAGATATATTTTAAACCAATTTTTTTTGTCTAAGATTTATAAAATGGTTAGACCAATTCTTCATTGAGGAGATGGAAATTAATTTTTTTTTTGGTTGAAATTGTGGAAATGGAACTTAATTTTTTTTGTTGTTGTTGAAATTGTGGAATCCTACAATGAACGAACATAAATAAGGATATGGCATTATACAAATCATGTTGAAGCATGATACAAATCATAAGCACAGTTTTGAACCTTTTGGTAACCATACGTTAAATGCATTAATTAAAGCTTGGCTTGCACATGTGAATTATTAAGACAAATCAAAGAACTCATATTGTGTAATAAAAGCCGCAAGGAGGCCCATTAAAAATACAGGCCCACTTTTTCAGCATCGGTCGTGGTTGATACAGTATAATACATTCTCGCTAAAGTGTTAGCTTATAAGTTTTAACCATACCGAAATGTGGATTTTGGTACGTATCGGTTTGGTTATGTGACCAATTTCAGTATCACCCTTACAATAAAAGTTGTTCATCATAATATATAATTTAAATCCTCTTCCTCTTTCGTTTTGGTTTGGATCAGAACAAATCTCTGCTTCTTCGATTGATATTTTTGACTTTTCTCGAATTCGAATTTGGCTAAATCATCAATGGCGACCACCGCCTCATCTTCTCCTCCTCCACCTTCAGACTCAGAAACACCGACGAATCAGGAAACAACGATGCAGCAAGATCATGTGCTAAAGGAAACTAAAACGGAAGAGATGATGATGTACAAGACGAAATCGATTCAGTTCCTTGGACGAACAACTCCTATCATTCTCCAAAACGAAAATGGACCTTGTCCTTTATTAGCTATTTGTATACTCTTTTCTCTCCATTTTTTTCTGTCAATCTTAGGGTTTCGTTGTTGTAATTAATTGATTATTTAGGTGTTTAATTGAAGAATCGTTGTTAGGTGTTTGCTTCTGGTTTCGTACAATGCCTTAGTGTACTGATCATCATCAGATATTGTTGTTAGCTTCGCTTCTAAATGTTGAGAGTTTAATAGTTTATGCCTAGTAATGAGTAATCTACTTATAGATAGAGTATATGCTTAGACAATTTCACACTTAAGTTCCTGATTGTTATTGATTTTTTGGATGCAACAGGTAATGTTCTTCTCTTGAGAAACAATTTGAATCTGAATCCTGACTGTTACGAGGTTTCTCAAGAGAGGTTGCTTTCACTCGTGGTTGATCGACTAATTGATTCTAATAGTAAAGTCAATGTAATCAGCTGGCTTTTCTTTCTTGTTGCCTTTTTCTTTATATTATCTTATAGTCTTGAATCTACATTGGATAAACTTATTTTTGTTTCTCTATGGCAGAACAAAGATGAAGGATATATGGAGAATCAGCAGCAGAACATCGCTGATGCTATTGATCTTCTTCCACGCCTTACAACTGGAATTGATGTCAATATTAGATTTAGGAGGTTAAAATACTTTCTCATCTGTTTCTGCTTATAATTTGTACATAAATTCCTATTGTAACCATGATTCTTTTACCTGGTTGCAGGATTAATGATTTCGAGTTCACACCTGAGTGTGCAATATTTGATTTACTTGACATTCCCCTATATCATGGATGGATAGTTGATCCCCAGGTACATAATTTTGTTTCATAATTTGTCAGAATAGCTCCCCGTCTACCTGTAAAAGTAGAAATTTCACTATTATAGGCCGTTGACATATTTTGTGTGTGGATGTTTGGGATGTGGAGTCATCTTCTCTTATTCTCCTTCGTGAGATACAAAACATAGACTACTTTATACTTTATATACATTGTTTTGCTTGTTATGGATAGGAAGAATGGTCAAGAGCTTTTCTTTTAATATGTTGTTTTTATCAATCCTCGGTCTGTAGGAAAGAAATTGATTTAATTGCTTTCCGTGTGAATATCTCCAGGATGTTGAAGCAGCTAATGCAATTGGCAGCAAGTCATATAATGCTCTAATGGGTGAGCTCGTTGCTCTGGAGACACGGAATGTAGAGACTCAAGGCGAGCAAAATCCCGGAGAAGATTATGTTGATTTTGCTGCGGCAACCACTGCAGTTTTAGGGGTTCCTTCACCATGTCTTTCGAAAACAAGATCTTTTGACGAGTCTCCACCTGCGGCTGCAGAGCTTCGTAGAATGAGAAAGGGGGATCTTGAAGAAGAAACAGAGTTGTTGCAAGCCTTGAAATTATCAGTGGGGCAGGGGAATGATTTGGCATTGAACACTCATGGAGACCCAACCAATGAAGACTCTGCATTCACATTTTCAGATGTAAGTCCAACTAAGACCCACGATACTAATATCAGTCAGCTAGAACAGTTCAAATGTAACGATGATAAAGCATCAGAAAATGATGGGAGTATGATCAAAGTTGGGGAATTACCTACATCGATTACAACTAAAATTGAGGATCCTGACCATGATCAGTTATCGTCTAAGGAATCTGGAGATGAAACGGGTTGTACTGTTGAGAATGTAAGTAGCACCACAAAGGCCATTGTGGATGTTACTTCTCCTGAGGCGCTCTCTGTAGATAAGGCTAATCTGGAGTCAACCAAAACTGGAAGCAGTACTGACAGTCTACTCAAGTCTGATGTAGCTTCTATTGATCCAGGTAGTTTTTGCTCTTCCTTCGATGGTACCCCTATATATGTCTCATTACATAATTAGCCTACTGCCTGTTATATCCTTGTACTGGCTAAAATTGCATCTGAAGATATTGAGATGAAAATTCTTACTCAGATGCCCACTGCATCTCTAGATTTAAGTTGCAGATCCCAGCCTGAAGATGAAACCAATGCTTTTACGTCACCTGTATCTAGCGATGAACCCTTGTATGAAGGTGAGGAATGTGTAAACACAGTGCTCCCAGTTTGCGCAGACAAAGAACCCGTTTATGAAGGTGAATCACTTCTTGGTAAAAAGGCTGAGAAAAATGTTGGTGATTGCTCTTCTGAAGGTAGAGCTACAGATGGGCTAACAGCAGAAGAAGGTAAACTATACTCTGTATCATAAATTATACTCTATGCTCTCTGATTCACAAGTTCCCATATATTCTTGCGATAATAATTCATTGTTGTTGAGTTTTGCCAGGTGAACTAATCAGGAACTTTATGAAGAATAGTGCCAGTCAATTAACCTTTTGTGGGTGTGTGACGTTATTTATGGTTTTGGAAGTTATATTCTTTTGTTGAGTACACTGGCACTATCTTACATCTATGATTGATCATATTTTACAGACTCTTTCGCTTGCAAGAAGGCCTTAAAGAACGTGAACTCTGTGTTTTTTTCCGCAACAATCATTTCTGCACCATGTTCAAGGTTAATTGAGTTTGTAGATATTTCCCTTTTCTGTATTGTAACAAGGTAATTCAAATTAAATACTTGTTATATTTGCAGTATGAAGGTGAACTTTATCTTTTGGCTACAGATCAAGGTTACTTGAACCAGCCTGATTTGGTTTGGGAAAAGCTAAACGAGGTATCAGCATAGTTCCCGTCTTAATATTTGTATTAGCTGCTAACTTCAGCTTCTAAGTAGATATCATTATATCCAATATTAATATCTTGAGTTCTTTGGCTTGTTGTGACCACTAATGACATGCAATCTGGTTTCAGGTTAATGGCGACACTGCATTCATGACTGCTACCTTTAAGGACTTCAAGATTGATGACAATGACACAACTGGTGCAAATGGCACTTGGGATGAACGAAACGCAGTCACAAATACTGCTGTATGTTCTCCTCATAGCATAGTCGCTAATCTACTCAAGATCTTTAACCTAATGTAATCATTTCCTCGTCTTGTGATTCTCTCTCACAGGATTACATTGCCAGCATCAACAATGTCACGGACACAGGCATGGAGATCAAGTAAATATCTTCTTGACCACTAATAATAATTTCAATGTTTCTACTAATTTACTGCAAACCCATTGTCTCTGTACTAAACATGGTTTATGATTGTTTGATTTCCATGGTTACTATGCAGTTCTGATCTACAACTAGCAATAGCTCTGCAACAACAAGAGTTCGAAGACCAGAGCACACACAGTAACCCAACTCCACAGCCACAACCAACAAGTCTTGGTGCGTCACGATTGGTCACTGGCCCACAGGTATTTAATTTAAACTCGTACCAATATAATTAGACAGAAAATATAAAGAATAGTCTAGCAAAGAAAAAAAGGTAAAATACGATGTGACCAACACATATGGTATAATGACCATTCAAGGTACCAAGGAGTAGCCACCAGAAGCCATCATCAACTGCAACATCTGCGTCTTCAAGACACGATGGTAAATCCCCTAAAGATAAAGATAGCAAATGTAGAATCATGTAAGTCCTCTCATATTATTACTTGTGTAAATTTCCAACGTTTTCTTTTCTTTTTTTTACCTTGACTAATTTTTTTCCTTTTGTCTGGTTTTAACCAAAAAAAATGAACACTTAATAAACTTTAGTTCCGCTTTGATTAAGAAAATTAGTATTCTTTGTTACTCAAAAATCAGAGCTTTTTGATTTTGATCCTTTTGAGTAGGGTTTGTTCTTCCGTTTTCTTTATGTTAAGTTACGGTGATGGCCGTTAGTTTTGTTTGACCGTTAATCTACTTAAACGTAGACGGCTTGGTTTGACCAATTGACCAATTGGAGAATGTGATTGTTAATAATCAAAGTAAAGTGAAAAAGAAATGCATAGATTATTCCCCAATAGCTTTATTCAAATTTCAAAGTTCAAATTTGTACTTCTTTATAAAGTCAAATTTCAAATTTTTTGGTAGGACAATGAATTTGGAATTTGAAGTCACATATCATTTTTTATAGATTAAAGTGACGAAAATGTCATTCCATTAAAAAATATGTTATAATTTCTTTTAGTTACGCGCCTATATTTCATTTAATTCAATGATTACGTCGAATGTTTGAATTTGTTCTTATAAATACTAACACAAGTTGTAATGTAGCTTATGCGTTCAATCTTTATCCTAATTTTTTTATACAACCAACAAAGAATGCGCTAAAGTATTAACAGTAGTAGAAACTGTTAAAAAATATTGTATGTAGACACATCTTAATTATGAATAAGTTTTTTTCACAATCTTTTGGCATGTACAGCAGTTTTTGTGATGTATAAGATTTTTTTGAAAAACAAAATCACTACAGACGTTTTTATCTGTCTACACTAACAATTTTTTTTTAAAAATATATATTTTTTAATTTGCAATAAACCTATTAATCTGCAATAAACTTATATACAACGATATGTTTTTATTTAAATTGGAAATAAAGTATTAGGCTGCATGATGAGCCACCACTCACCAGCAATAGAGACGACCTTGTACCAGAAATTATTATTAATAAAAAAAAAAAGAAGTAAATATATCCAATCAAATCTAGTTTTCAACGAGGGGACCAGTGAATAGTTCATGAGCAGCCGAAACCAAAGCGGAAGTCTTCTTCGTCGTCGCGAAAAACAATTTTATTTTTTTGGCATTATTGACTTTTTTTTTTAATTTTATTAATTAAGTAAATAATACTAGTGCTTAAGCAGTCATTAATGGCTAAAGTTAGAACGATTCAACAGCGGCAGCCAAATCTTAACTTTGTTTCCAGCTCACTTTTCATATTCTTCCGTTTCATGACATCGTTCCCTTAGTTTCCTCCCACCTTCTTTTTCTCATAAGATTATGAAAATTTAATTTGAATTTTCCCATATTTTAGATCAACACCACATATTCATAGATTTGATCCAAGTTTTTATCTTCTTAAAAGTTTTAATTTTTGTTTTGCTCATGACTCTTGATCTCACTTGCCCACCGCGTGTTTGATCTTTGGTCTCACTGAATTCTGCGTTATACTTGAGATTTGATCCAAACTACTGAAAGTTTTTTACTTTGTTTTTTATTTTTATTTTGTTCTAATGGCGCATCATCCGGTTTATACTGAGACTATGTCCATGGGAGGAGGATCAAGCCATGGATTTGGCCAGCAATTCGTTCCGTTTGCTACTAGTAGTGGCTCTTTGAGGGTAGAGTTGTTACATGGTAACTTAGATATTTGGGTTAAGGAAGCTAAACATCTTCCTAACATGGATGGTTTCCACAAGACACTTGGTGGGATGTTTTCTAGTTTTGGCCGGAAGAATAGTAACAAAGTTGAAGGTGAGAAATCCTCGAAGATAACAAGTGATCCTTATGTTACTGTTTCTATCTCTGGTGCTGTGATTGGTAGAACTTTTGTGATTAGCAACAGTGAGAATCCTGTGTGGATGCAACATTTCGATGTACCTGTGGCTCATAGTGCTGCTGAAGTTCACTTTGTGGTGAAAGATAGTGATATTATTGGATCACAGATCATGGGAGCTGTTGGAATCCCAACTGAGCAATTGTGTTCAGGGAATAGAATCGAAGGTCTCTTTCCGATCCTTAACAGTAGTGGGAAGCCTTGTAAAGAGGGTGCTGTGTTGAGTTTGTCTATTCAATACACTCCAATAGAAAGAATGAGACTTTACCAAATGGGTGTTGGTTTTGGTAATGATTGTGTTGGAGTTCCCGGTACATACTTCCCTTTGAGGAAAGGTGGTAGGGTTACTCTGTATCAAGATGCTCATGTTGATGATGGTACTCTTCCCAGTGTATATCTTGATGGTGGAATTCAATATAGACATGGAAAGTGCTGGGAGGATATGGCTGATGCAATAAGACAAGCAAGGAGGTTGATTTATATCACAGGCTGGTCAGTTTACCATCCTGTTAGGCTCGTTCGTCGTAATAATGATCCAACCGATGGTACATTAGGGGACTTGCTTAAGGCCAAATCTCAAGAAGGTGTAAGAGTTTTGCTTTTGGTATGGGATGATCCAACTTCAAGGAGCCTTCTGCAATTCAAAACAGTAAGAATCTACATAACTCTACATAAGAATCTAAAATATTTTCACAATGTGTATCCTGTAAACTATATGCTAGTAGATTAACATGTGGATATAGACAAAGGTTTCCGTAATGATACATGTTATACATTTTACCGAACTAGCTTGTGGAGCTATATATTTTCAGATATCCCATATTGGATTGCTCTTGCTTTTCAGTTTGGTTCTAAAGCTTATCGCTTACCTAATTCTATGGAGCTTCTCTGTTTGCAAGCAATTTGAGTGGTTTAATGCTTTATTCAGAACTTTTCACATATAAGGCTGGTTTAGTTGCATTTCATACTTTCCTCTGAACTTCTATCTATTCTCTGCGTTAGATCGTTAGTTCTGAAATGTTTTCTGTTTATCTTGTTGGAAAGCATGAGGTTGCTTTAAGTAGCCATTTTACATGTCCGTACTAACTAATGAAATCTGGTGTTTTTTTGCATGTAGCAAGGAGTTATGAACACCAGCGATGAGGAGACTCGCCGTTTTTTCAAACATTCATCAGTTCAAGTTCTCCTTTGTCCTAGATCTGGTGGAAAAGGTCACAGCTTCATAAAAAAATCTGTAAGATGCTCATTAGTTACTACATTACTGCTTAAACTCCCATGTGTATAGCTTCAATAGTCTGAAATTTGAGTGTCATTATGATGATCAGGAAGTTGGAACAATCTACACCCATCATCAAAAAACTCTGATTGTAGATGCTGATGCACCTCAGAACAGAAGAAAGATTGTAGCATTCGTCGGGGGGCTAGACTTGTGCAACGGAAGATTTGATACTCCCAAGCATCCTATCTTCAGGACATTAAAAACACTCCATAAAGATGACTTCCATAACCCAAATTTTGTGGTAAACATTCAAGAAAAAATCATGTTTGTTACAAATTTACAATCATGTTTGTTACAATCTGGAATTAGATTAAACTATTCTTGATCCGTGTAAAAATCTTTTTAATCCTATTTAGACTACTGCGGATGATGGACCAAGAGAACCATGGCATGATCTGCACAGCAAGATTGATGGTCCAGCTGCATATGATGTACTTGCTAATTTTGAAGAACGTTGGCAAAAGGCTTCAAAATCTCGCGGAATTGGGAAAATAAGATCTTCTTCTGATGATTCTATGCTTAAGATAGACAGAATGCCTGAGATCATGGGGCTTTCCGAAGCTTCTTCTGTTAATGATAATGATCCAGAGTCTTGGCATGTTCAGGTAATGAACCAAGTCTTCATTTGTCTAATCACATCATTATGCATTATCATTATGTTATATGAATCTCATATTTTGAAGTAATCTATAGGTTTTCCGTTCGATTGATTCAAGCTCAGTAAAAGGGTTCCCAAAGGATCCAAAGGAAGCTACAGGAAGAGTAAGCACAACTCTTAACAGTTTAACTTGTCATCTTCAATAATCACTATCTACTGATTCTATATTGTGCACAGAATCTTCTATGTGGGAAGAATATACTCATAGACATGAGCATTCATGCGGCTTATGTTAAGGCCATACGATCTGCGCAACACTTCATCTACATTGAGAACCAGTATTTTCTTGGATCATCATTCAACTGGGATTCAAATAAGGACCTGGGTAAGGAATTGAGCCAAGCTCTATACAAGGATTTAGATTCAGTGTGTGGTAACTAATGAGAATAACGAGTTTTGGCATTGCAGGTGCTAACAATCTAATCCCGATGGAAATCGCGCTTAAGATAGCTAACAAAATTAGAGCAAGGGAGAAGTTTGCTGCTTACATTGTTATTCCAATGTGGCCTGAAGGTGCTCCAACAAGTAACCCTATTCAGAGAATCCTCTATTGGCAGGTTAATACTTTGTCGACTCTTTGCTATAAAAACTATTGATCTTGATGAACAATCTCTCCTATGCAGCACAAAACCATGCAAATGATGTATCAAACCATTCACAAGGCACTTGTAGAAGTTGGTCTTGATGGTCAGTTAGAGCCACAAGACTTTTTGAACTTCTTCTGTCTTGGAACCAGAGAGGTTCCTGATGGAACAGTTAGTTTATACAATAAACCTCGGAATTCACCAAAAGCAAATGCAAACGCTTCACAGGTATTGAAATAGTCTCATTCGCGGCTTAATGATCTTGATTACTAACTCAAACAAGTAACTGTTCTAGGTGCAAGCTTTGAAGAGTCGAAGATTCATGATCTATGTTCATTCCAAAGGTATGGTAGTGGATGATGAGTTTGTCTTAATTGGTTCAGCAAATATCAACCAGAGATCCTTGGAAGGAACTAGAGACACTGAAATCGCCATGGGAGGATATCAACCACATCATTCATGGGCTATGAAAGGATCTCGTCCTCGTGGTCAGGTAAAAACACCTTTCAAAGACTTAACACTTTTGAATCTGACATATCTCTGAAACCTGGTTTGTTCCATGTAGATCTTTGGATATAGAATGTCGTTATGGGCAGAACATCTAGGGTTTCTAGAACAAGGTTTTGAAGAGCCAGAGAATATGGAATGTGTGAGACGTGTTAGACAATTAAGTGAGTTTAATTGGAGACAATATGCATCAGATGATGTTACTGAGATGACAGGTCATCTTCTTAAGTATCCAGTTCTAGTTGATAGAACAGGTAAAGTGAGTTCTCTTCCTGGTTGTGAGACGTTCCCAGATCTTGGTGGTAAGATCATTGGCTCGTTCCTTGCCCTCCAAGAAAACCTTACTATCTAAAACTTGCATTATAGTGTCAACGTTTGTTCTTTGTTTTTTTTTTTCACTTCAAGAAACTTCTCTGAGTCAGTGTGATTTGAATGAAAATGTGTGCCTTTAAGTTTTAGTTTTGCTTTTTGAATTTACATGCTGTAAATTTACTACTTTATAACGTTTTGTGTTTTTATTCTCTCTATAAAATATTTTTAAACCATATTATAAATTTTATCTGTATTATTTCAATTTATTAATTAGAAAATAATATTATAAATTTTCGTTTGAAGAATATTATTTGGATTGGAATAACTTTATCTAATGCAGTTATATACGTATCTTACAAGTCACAAAATTTACAAAATACTATACGGGAAAAACAAAACAATATTTGAATTGTTCCTAAAAAAGAAGTAAATACTTAATAATACACTTCATTATGTAATTTCTTTATTTTATAACTTATAAGGATTATTATTATTTTTGAGGTATTACTATTTAATTGGAAATAGAGAAATTATTGTTTTCTAAATATCGTATCCTTTAGAAAAGAAAAATGTTTATTTCAAAATTTAAATACAATAATAAATTATAATGGGTGATATATAATATCGAACCAACCAACTACCTCCTCACGTGGGAAACCATCGACCGTATTATAAAGTTAGGTCCCACAAAATCATGACGTCAGCAGAATCCGACTCATCTAACGGTCGGAAATTGGTAAAGAGTACATTCTTTAATAATTGTTTGGTAAGCAAATCGGACGGTAGAGGATGATGATAGATCGTAATCGAACGGTGGCGGAGATTCCAAGGTCTCAGGGAGATTATTATTATTATTAAGTTTAAGAAAACGACAATGTAGTTTTCACATGGTTCAAAGTCTAAACTCATTGAATCCTACCATGTTCTGTCTGACCAGCTAATTCACCATGAATACGTTATTTAATACCCAATCCGTTTTTTAAAAGATTTATGTTTGTAACTTTTCTGAAAAAATAATAATTTATGTATTTTATTTATAATAAAAATTTGCACGAAGAAAATATTTTATTGAGTTTCTTTGTCGTTAATAATATTTGTTTCTTACCAAACCTAATTTTTTCCATGTTAATAACTTTTTTTAAAAACACCAAGTTGTTAATAACTTAATATGCGCTTGTTTCATTGAATAAACACCTTTTAAAATCTAAAAAAAAAATTAATAAGGTTGATAGGTAGTGTGAATTAATGTATGAATCATGACTTTTTTCTAGGTTTAGATCAGTTTATATAACCATCTCTATAGTTAATTATACTAACAAGTAACAATACATTATAATAACAAAACAATAACATTAATATTCACATTATAATCAGGATTAATACCTTGAACTCGAAGCAATCTTGTAATCTTCATAATCACATAAACGAAACGTGTTCTCAATCACTTTTGTTATAACGTTAATAATAGTTGTCATCTTGTTACTTATAATATATACTTACAACTTTAAGGAATATCCTTAATCCTTAATAAACAACTTTAATATATAATCATCGCCTATACAACAACAACAAAAAAAACCATATAATGTATGGTCCAGTGATACTAACACACACCATTGGATCATACAAAATCTTTTATATTATATCTCATAAAACTTCTTATACTAGTATTAATTAAAAAAGAGAACTAATTTATCCATTATATTTATTCGAATATAATACAAAGTCCAATAGATTGAAACCTAACTCCAAGTTATCCCAAAACAAGTCTAGCTATTAAGCTATATATTGTAAAGTTACTCAATCATTGACTACAAAGTACAAACTACAAACCAAGTAAAATCTAAAAAACTTAAAACCAAAACTAGTGAGTGGCAAAATAGTAAATAAGTAAGAGAATAAGGGTAAAGAAGGAAACAAAGAGAAGGTCGAGGGAGCTAACTCACGAAGTCTGCGTTGTCAAGATTCCGGAAGCCAAATCCTCTCCTTATTCCTATATCTCTCCCACGCACATTATTTTCATTTTCCAACAATTATTTTCAAACATATTAGTATTATATATTATTTATTTTTCCATTTTAAATACATGTTATTTTAAATAATTATTTTATTTTTTAGAAGTGTCTTTTTATTGATTTCAATATAATTTTATATACTCATTATAATTTTTAGATTTTAAATAATTGAAGTTAACTATTAATTACAAATAAATTTAAAAAATTATCAAAATTTTTAATTTAAATAAAACTTAATAAAAAATATAAAAAATCAGAAATAATAGCATATTTTCAAAAATATCTAATTTTTTATGGTTCATATGTAACTGTCCCAAAAATAAATGAATTAAAAGTGCCTTTCAACATAACTATATACTAAAAGAATAATCCAACCAATTTAAAATATCTGGTAGCATTTATATTTATATTAATTGTAAATATGGTTGTAAACTCATATTTGCAAAAATTGAACCAGAAGAAATTGTCAAATATACAACTGTAGTACAAGTATGTTGACAAAAAAAACCCAAAAAAACAAAAAAATAGAAACACAACTAATTTAAAATTGTTTTAACAATAAAAAAAAATAGTCATGGAATTGTTTTATTAAACAAATTAAGTTTCATTTCTGTTTTCAACCGATTCATATATTTTCGTCTACACCTTCTTCATAAATCTCTCTCTCTCTCTAAAAGATCGAAACTTTCAGTTTAAATTCTCTGAAGAAGAGAGCTCTTTTTGTTTTCATCTTACAATGGCGAAGAACGTTGGGATTTTGGCTATGGATATCTATTTTCCTCCTACCTGTGTTCAACAGGTCAAAAATCCCCAAACTCAATTTTTTTAATTATTTTTTCGATTTCATTTTATTTATTAACGATTTATTAGAGCTATTGTATTGATACTCTGTTTCTGTTGGAGCTCTTTTCTTGCGTTTAGATTCTTCATTTTATCGTGAGAATCATATATGAAAATTTTAAAACATTTTAAAATTAAAAAAAAACAAATGCTTGAGTTTTGTCTCTGTTTTGAGTTGGTATACGATGAAGTCTTAAAATGGTTAAAGTTTATATTTTTTTATTTGACATAAAAATTATGATTCTTATTAAATTTCTCAAACTTGAGATCTCTGCATCTGACTTAAAATTAGGAATTTTTAAAGGGTTTTTTTTTTTGCAGGTCTTTGATCCTAAGATTTCTCATAAGTCTCAATTATAAAAAAATGTGGAAATAAAGTTTAAACCTTTTTTACAATTTTTGTGATTCTTATTTGACATTTATGATTTATTAGGAAGCATTGGAAGCTCATGATGGAGCAAGCAAAGGCAAATACACAATTGGACTTGGCCAAGATTGTTTAGCTTTTTGTACTGAGCTTGAAGATGTAATCTCTATGAGGTTTGTTTTTTAAATTTAGTATGTATTTATATACATGTTCTGTATTGATCTGTTTCCTTTGATTGTGTGTTCTTAGTTTTAATGCAGTGACATCACTTTTTGACAAGTATAAGATTGATCCTAACCAAATTGGGCGTCTTGAAGTTGGAAGTGAGACTGTTATTGATAAAAGCAAGTCCATTAAGACCTTCTTGATGCAACTCTTTGAGGTATCTCAGTTTCTTAACAACATTCAATTCCAAAGACTACTCGAGTTTCTTAAAGTTTTGTTTCTGTGAAATGAACAGAAATGTGGAAACACTGATGTAGAAGGTGTTGACTCTACCAATGCTTGTTATGGTGGAACAGCAGCTTTGTTGAATTGTGTCAATTGGGTTGAGAGTAACTCATGGGATGGTCGTTATGGCCTTGTCGTTTGTACTGACAGCGCGGTATAATAATGTTGTTTTATGCCTATGAGTCCTTTTGGATAGGTTTTGAGTTGTTTATGTTTGAATGCTTTCAGGTTTATGCAGAAGGACCTGCGAGACCTACTGGAGGAGCAGCAGCTATAGCTATGTTGATAGGACCTGATGCTCCTATTGTTTTCGAAAGCAAGTTGAGAGGAAGTCACATGGCTCATGTTTATGACTTTTACAAGCCTAATCTTGCTAGTGAATACCCGGTAAAATTTGAATGCATTAACTCATGTAAATTTGCCTTAGAGAATCGAATTCTTACAGTTTCTCGTGTTCTTCTTGTAGGTTGTTGATGGTAAGCTCTCACAGACTTGTTATCTTATGGCTCTTGACTCTTGTTACAAACATTTATACAATAAGTAAGTGTTGTTTTCATGGTTACAACAATCTTAGTTTACGTTCTATGTGACTCATTTCATGGTTTGTTTATTAGGTTTGAGAAACTTGAGGGAAAAGCGTTCTCCATCAATGACGCCGATTACTTTGTTTTCCATTCTCCATACAATAAAGTAAATCTCTAAATCCTCTTTTGTTCTACTTGAATTGGCTTCTTTACTAGTCTTCTCCTCTCTTCTATTTGCAGCTTGTACAAAAAAGCTTTGCTCGTCTCTTGTACAACGACTTCTTAAGAAACGCAAGGTCCTTGACTTTTTAACTATGTCTTTCTACTTGACTTGTTGGACCGCGAGTAACATAAGTTTTTTCTCTATTACAGCTCCATTGATGAAGCTGCCAAAGAAAAGTTCACTCCTTATTCATCTTTATCTCTCGATGAGAGTTACCAAAGTCGTGATCTCGAAAAGGTTTTCATCATTTCCTTATCCTTGTGCTTATGATCCTGAGATAAAAACTGAGTCATAGCTCACTTCTTAGTCTCTCTTTTTCAGGTTTCACAACAACTTGCGAAACCGTTTTATGATGCTAAAGTTGAACCAACGACTTTAATACCTAAAGAAGTTGGTAACATGTACACTGCTTCACTCTATGCTGCATTTGCTTCCCTTATCCACAATAAACACAAGGATTTGGTAATTAAAACATAAGACCTTTGGCTTCTTCTAACTTATATTGAAATCCATTACACTTGGTTTGAAGTTTTGGTCTTTTTTCGGTATAGGCGGGTAAGAGAGTGGTTATGTTCTCATATGGAAGTGGTTCAACCGCAACAATGTTCTCGTTACGCCTCTGCGAGAATCAGACTCCTTTCAGCCTTTCAAACATAGCATCTGTAATGGACGTTGGTGGTAAATTGAAAGCTAGACATGAGGTAACCAAAAAAAACAAAGGATACACAATTTCGGTTTTATTCGGTTTAGTCAAGGTTTGAATCGGTTTCTTTAGTTAGGTATGGTTTTGTTCGGATATGGAAGAAATGAGTTGAAATCAGTTTATTACCAATTCGGTTTGATTTCGGTTTGGATTATATTGTGTAAACTGAGTCGAAATCAGTTTATTACCAATTCGGTTTGGATTAGATTGCATAAACCAAGTTGAAATCAGTTTATTACCAATTCAGTTTGATTTCGGTTTGGATTAGATTGCGTAAACCGAGTTAAATCAGTTTATTACCAATTCAGTATGATTTCGGTTTGGATTGGATTGCGCAAAACCGAGTTGAAATCAGTTTATTACCAATTCGATATAATTTTGGTTTGGATTAGAGTTTGCGTAAATCGTGTTTCAATTTAAAATCATGAGTCTTGAATCATTGCTTGTGTGTGTTTACAGTATGCACCAGAGAAGTTTGTGGAGACAATGAAGCTAATGGAACATAGGTATGGAGCAAAGGACTTTGTGACAAGCAAAGAGGGTATTATAGACCTTTTGGCTCCGGGAACTTATTACCTGAAAGAGGTTGATTCATTGTACCGGAGATTCTATGGTAAGAAAGGTGAAGATGGATCCATAGCCAATGGACATTGAATCTTTTAAATGAAACAAATCACCTTGAAAAATGTTATGTTATTTGAGAACCATTTTATAAGTTTGTTGTTACTTTGATTTAGGGACAAAGAAATGTATGCTTTTATGTTTTATTTTATTTAACTATTTGATTTGCTTTATCATGCTAATGAGATTTGGAACTTGTTCAAAAGGTATTTTGTTTGTTTGTCTTTAACTAAAAGTCCTTTTAGTTAAACAATTATTAAAGTTAAAGTAATATTTTAAAATTAATTTCAATTATTTAAACTTAATAATTAATTTTATAAATATTTATAATTAATATTTAATTTTATAAATATTTATAAATTTAAATTTTAGAGAATATTCGAATATTTTCAGAAATTTCATACTCACCTATATCACTATGTAATATGATAAAATATGTAAATATGTTTTATAAATAATTGTTGAAGTTAATCAAAAATTCTTTAGTTCAATAAAAGAAAGAAAAATCTCCCTAATTTCAAAAACTCAGATTTCTAAGGGACAAAACTGTGAAAGAAGCACTAATACAAGGAGTTATAAGTAAAACAAGTAGCTACAATAGACCCAACACAAATAACCAAAGAAGGAAGCAACGTAACATTCAAAAGCATACTCTGTCCCAAGAACCCACCCAAAGTGATCGTAGCATCAGCTATCACACGTGCAATTGTGCCAGCCTCCGTCGACAATAACCCTCCGTTATAAGTCCCACGTGACAGTCTCGATGACATTACTCGAGACAGTAACGATAAGTTCACACCTACCAAACATAACATGTTTATCTTGTTTTACATTCAAGAACTCAAAAAGATTCATAAAATTATATTTTTTTACCTTCAAGAACTTCAGCAGAAACAAACATTATGAATCCTGAGAAAACGTATTGTGGCACTGTGTAAGGGATGATTACATTGAAGCTTAGAAGTATTCCAATACAAACCATTATCTCTGATGCCAATAGAATTTGCCTATAACATAAAAAAACATTTACATATTTTAGAGTCGAAAAATCAAGAATATTATAACATATGATATAAAATGTATATTTACCTATCTTGAAACATGTTACTGATGTAGCTTCCAACAACTAGGTTAACTGGTAGAACGGTTAAACCAAGACAGAACAAGAATATAGAGACAGAACTCATGGACCAACCAAAGTAGTATGTTGTAACAACACTTGATTCTGATAGTAATATCTCCATTGCATACTTAAGCATGAAGTATATTAACAATTGAACCTAAAATATATATAAAAAATCTTGATTCTTGATTCTTGATTAAGTAAATTGACAATTCTTGAGAAGTGAGTTTGGTTTACCTTTACTGAAGGAGTAAGTAGTTTGTAAGCAGCTACAATGGAGTTAGCGGGTTTACGAGAATCCTTCTCTGAAGATTCTTCACTTCCATCACCATCATCTTCTTCATCATGTTCTGTTTCTTCTTGTGCAAGTAACAATGGCTTCTTAAGACCTTTCTCCATATTTTCAT